>APFE031273397.1:39486-84229 GCA_000404065.3 Pinus taeda | reverse complement strand
AAATCACCCCATGACCTTTAATCTGATATCCATTATCATCCCCTAGATATATTTTTGATCCATTTATAACTTCTTCAAGACTGTCAAAAAATTCTTTATTACCTGTCATGTGTGATGATGCTCCGGAATCTACATACCAGATGTCATCTTCGTTTGATGCTGTTAGGGCACAGTCGACTGTGAACAGTCGAAATTCATCACTGAAGTCTTCTTCTTTTTCTACAAAATATCCTCTGTGTTTTGGATTTACCTGTCTCCTCCTTGCCTCATCAGCCTGTTTCTTATGATAACAATCTCTCTGTATATGACCCATTTTCCCACAATAAAAACATTTCTTTTCATAATGATTTGCAAGCATACCTTTCTGAGAGTGCGGATTCTTCTGTGATGTTCCTCCTCTTTGCTTTGATTGCTGCTGTGACTGCCTTCCTTTGGATAGTCTTCGTTTTGCCACCAGTGCGAGATCGTGACTTTGGGGGTTCAGATTCAGGTTCTACCTTCAATCTTCCTCTTGCTGCAAGATCGTAGTGAGATCATCGAACGAGGGTGCTTTCTCCCTTGCCGAGACTCCAGTGATGAAGGTTTGAAAATCATCACACATCCGATTCATTGTAATTGCAACAAGATCTTCATCAGCCACCGCCACTCCAATGGCCCCCAATCCGTCTTTAACATCCTTAATTCGCGCTACAAATGCAGTAGCAGACTCCCTTTCGTCCATTCTCATCGAAAATAGCTTGCTTTTCAGAGCCAAAACTCTGTTTGTATTATGGGTCTCATAGAGATTTTTGATCTTCGTCCAGATCTCAGCAGATGATTTACAATCTTTGATGTGTGCAATGACATTGTCTTTCACAGACATCTTCAGCAGGACTTTGGCTTTGTTTTCTCGTTTTTCCCAGTCTTCCTTCTGTTGGGCTGCTGCTAGTTTCTACTCGTTGCCTATCACTATAGCCCAAGCATTTGAACCTTTGAGCAGAGTCTGGATCTTGAACTTCCAGTTTGTGAAGTTCGATCCATTGAGTTTACCAGACTCGTTAAGGTAAGACTCCATTGTGTTACTCATTTTGAATCTATTTAACAATAAAAAACAATACCTGTCAGATCAATCTATCTGGCACTCCCGCTCCAATGAGCAACTTCGGCATTTCCAACACAGCCGAATCAATGATCTGATCACTATTGATCCGATCCACCTCTTCCGGATTGATCTGCCACTTCGCCGATCCTTCTCTCCTTGCAGATCGCCAACACAAAGTCGAGGTTTCCCGCAGATCTCCTCTGGCGCTTTCCCGATCTGTCTCTCCCGGACTGATCTGCACCTCCGCCGATCTACTCCGTTTGCAAACCGCCAAACGAAGTTCAAGCTGTTCAGGGATCTCCTTGGCGCTACCCCGAGCGAAAAGTCCGCGCTAATTAAAAATCGCTTAGAGTAAAAAAATTGGCGCGTTTTTCTCGGCAAAATCCACGCTAATCGGGCTTTCTGGCATAATACCGCGCTTTCTCCCTCAAAATCCGCGCTCTAGCATGATTCCTCCCTGAATTTCCGTGCTCTAGCGTGATTTCTCCCTGAAATCCTGTGCTAATCGGTCTTCTGGCGCGACTGTCAGTGCAAAACCTGCGCCAATCGGTCTTTCTGCTCAGAAAAAAAAAATTCCAAGTCCGAGCCAGGTGTTCTGCAGTCCACCTGCTCAATGGAGCACAGAGCTCTCATGTACACACACAGCCACACAGGCACTTCCGCCACACAGGCAAGCTAGCTTCTACAGGCACTTCAGCCTCACAGGTGACAAAGATCAGACTCACTCAATCTGAGATTTGATACCAAGATAAAATATGCACTGAATTGAAAAGAAAGTGATGTAGCTCTCAGGTGTGGCCTGCACCTGGAGACTACACTCACAAAACTTGAGAGATGTCTCTCGTTCACTCTATTACGCTTCAATCAAAAGATTACATCATTAAATACAATACTAGGAAATAGGAAGTTGTACCCAAACCCCATAACTATAGGAACTAATCCTAAACTAGGGAGAAAGTTACAACAATGTAACCATTTTCTCCATTAATAATAGAATAATATTAATTATTCTCCACTCAGTGACCATTCACTTTCTTTAAAATAAACTCTTTCTAAAGTTAATAATATAATTATAAGATGACAAGACGTATATTTCGATTACGTGATACAGATGGGGAGGCATTATTCTTGAGACAGATAGCCACTGACCCAATTGTCTATCTCATGCAGAATGATTGCAGAGGACACTGTTCCCTTTAAATCATTTTGTAAGATAAAAGATACTTGTCCCTGCACGCTACTGTTGCATGATTCCCAAAGTTGTTTTTTCTCAGCAAAATATTCTATAAAACCATATACACAATTCCTCAATTGCATTATCCTGCATTCCAAGGTCTATAGAGCCACGACATGGAGCTTCAACCTCACTCAGGGGTTTTAGTGACGAGCATCTGGGTCTCCGAGGCCGCTATTCGAAGGGGGAAGTCATCTTCATATGGAGAAGCCGTATCAGTATGTAGAGCCTCAAGCAGAATTGTTCCGCTAATTGATCTTCCAGAAGAAAAGAAGAAGGTCATGGAATTTGATTTGAATAATTACATGCATGCCAAGGCAGTTGCAGTGAATGAGACACTTGACAAGGCTGTCCCGCTTCGTTTTACTGAAAAGTTACATGAATCCATGTGCTATTCTGTTCTATCTAGAGGCATGCGAGTTCGCCCTATTCTGTGTATCGCTGCATGTGAGCTTGTGGGAGGAACCCAAGAGCTCGCTATGCCAGTTGCCTGTGCAATAGAGATGATTCATGTAATGTCTCTCCTACATGATGACTTGCCCTGCTTCGACAATGATGATATACGCCGAGGAAAGCCCACAAACCATAAAGTCTTCGGCGAAAGCACTGCTCTTCTTGCAGGAGTTGTACTCCTTGCAGTTGCGATCGAGCACGTTGCAGTCTCCACAAGTAAAACTGTGGGGAGTGATAGGGTTTTGAGGATGGTTTGTGAGTTAGGTAGAACAACTGGTTCTCAAGGGGTTATGGGTGAGCAGTTTCTTGATCTTGTGAGCGAAGGCGATGCTTCTATTGATCTTGAGACTCTCGAGTGGATTCACAATCAGAAGACCGGAGTTCTTTTGGAGTGCTCGGTCGTGTTTGGGGCCATCATCAGTGGTGCATCGGAGGATGAGATCTGGAGAATTCGAAGGTATGCTAAATGCTTGGGGTTTTTGTTTCAGGTTGTGGATGACATACTGGATGTCACGAAATTGTCGGAAGAATTGGGGAAGACTGCAGGAAAGGATTTGATGAGGGATAAGGCCACTTATCCCAAGTTGATGGGTTTGGAGAAAGCAAAAGAATTTACAATTGAATTGTTGAAGAGAGCTAAGGGGGAGTTATCTTACTTCGACCCGGTGAAGGCACCACCATTGTTGGGTCTTGCAGATTTGATTGCATTCAGACAAAACTAAAGAGCCCCCTAAAAGCATTTCCTGCGTTTGAATGGTTCATTTTGGGTTGACAATGCGGCACAATAAAGCTGTTGCCGTTTTGTATGATGTTGTGTAACTCTAGAGAGTTGAACCTCTATGCTAAATACTCAGAACTTATTTTATATCAGAATATGTATGGTAAGTTTATTTATTGAGCAATGTTTAATGTTTAATATGCGTGTGATGTATATGTTGGAATCTCTAATTCTTACTTGTTTTTAGTTGTGATTTTCACTAAACAAAGGAGGAGTCTGTTCCTAGTAGTTAAGATCTATTTCCTAGTTTGGTGTGTGGTTGAGAGATTTCTTCACCAACGGATTGAATGTCTAAAATAGTTTCTCTATCTTGAGACAACACTTTGTATATATGTAATTGTATTTTATTAATAATATGAATCTAGATTCTCTGTTTTTAAATTGGTATTAGATTCTCAGTTTTTAAATTGGTATCAGAGCCAGTGAGGGCCTGGCCCCTCCTGGGCTTTGGCCGCTATTGGGCTGAAAAAAATAAAATTCTTGTGAATGTTTGTTTGTCCATCGCTTATTTTCCATATGCTGAGGACAAAGCTCAGCCAAGTTTGATTGAAAGGGGTCGTGAGTTATTGTTTGGCAAGTATAAATTTATCAAGCTTCCAGCACCTGTTGAAAGAATCAGTTTTGATCCTGTGATAGAGCACAATTAACTGCAAGAATTTCCAAGAAATTCATTTAAGAGCTGCCATTACAAAAGCCATCAAGCCAAAACAAAATCGCATTAGTTGTCATTCGCTCCTAGGAAGAGCCAAATTAAAGCGGCCAGCTAGGAAATCTGGAAGAGCCGATTCAAAATTGTAAGTGTCGAAGTCTTCGAGCTCCCTCAGGAGAAGCCAGAAACATCACTCCAAGCCCAAGATCAATCTACCGACGGTCGATTTCCTGATCTGAAGGACAATATCAAGGAGCACAATATGTCTTATATGGCTGGGGCCAAAATTGTGGCATTTTTCAATACCGTCACATAATTCATAAATTTGGGTGATCGAATGTCTCGAGTAGCCCAACTATTCTATGAAGGCACATCATAATTTTAATTTTCGCGGAAGAGGTTGTATCCAATAATTATCTTGAGGAGGCCGAGTGTCCACTTATTCCCTAGATGCAGTTTGTAAAGGGTCGATTTCTCTTTGATCTGATGGGAGGGTTCTTCCTTCAGCACGTTCTCCAGGGATTCGACAACAAAATGAAGTAATTCGTCCAAATTGTCATTGAGGGAAAGATTCTCGGTTCGAGGCTCATAGAGGGTCACTTCTCGTGCAGTGACCATGCAATCGAGAAAATTCTGCATTGTGGCGGAATCTGAAAAGAATTGCAGAGAATTTGCTAGACTTCGACCTTGCATGGAAGAAATTAGAAACTTAGCTGAAATCCATGGAATGGGGTTTGGAAGAAATTAGAAACTTATCTGAAATCCATGGAATGGGGTTTTGATTTGATTAAATTGGTTGCAAGAGACCCTATTGCCAGGATCTGAAAAATGGTGGAAGTAGAGTGCATTGAAGGACACCACCAAAATTGGCATTTCCAAGCTGGATGTTGATTACTATGTGAACGCTGAGGAATGGGTAGTGGTAGAAATTGTCCATGTCATCATTTTTTTGGTGATTCAAATCATTAAAAAATTGTTATATCATTATCGTTAAAAAATGGGATGTTTTGTGACAATTAGTTTGACCAACTATTGTTGCTAGTTTGAATTTATGTTGGAATTGATCATTCCAACAAAAGATAAATTTATTTGTAGGAATGATTAACCATGGGATATGATGAAGACATGACATGAAAAATGGCATTAGAGGCGCTGCATCAAAGATTGAAAGATGATGGACAACTAAGTGAAAGTTTGTGTGAATTATTGTGAGTTTGTGGAATAGACTCTATTATGAATCACAGTTGTAATATAAACAAGTCTAGGATGTTTTATTGTGGTCTTTGTAAACTACCTATCTCGTAACTCGAGAGTTGGAGTGTGAAATGTAAGCCTTGTAAGGCATGTGTATGCCCATAGAGTTCGTGGTAATCTAAAAACCACTTTGTATTTGCAATATCGGTTTGTGGTAAGCTACAAACCACATGTAACAGTGAAGTGGGACAGAGATTCCTGTAAACATGGTTTAGGGTTCGCCAACAAAACCCTTGGGCGAGAGTGGCTGGAGTGCCTTAGTGGCAGGTTTGTGGCCCATGGTGGCTGGGGTGCCCTAGTGGTATTTCATTTTAACATGGTATCATTTTAACATGAAGAGCCTTCGTGGTTGTGTTGAGCCTCGCTGGCTGAGTTGAGCGGCGCTCGCTGAGAGCCCTTGGTGGCATGGTTGGGAGTGATCCATTAAAACCAAGAACATGGTTACACGTAATCCGACAAAACCTGGGTTAACAATGATGGAGGGGGATTACATGTACACATGTGCAGTTATAATGGTTGGAAGAACCATGTATGCGAAGGACATCCTATGAGACTAGCGATTGTAGCAGTTAGTACCCATGCATTCCGGTGGATGGTTGCTCTTTTATACGGAAATCAACATATTCTTTTTGGTATATTTGACCACAACTAGATTTTGCAAACTGATATCGAGACAAGTACTCATTAAGGGGGAGTGTTGGAATATCTAATTCCTACTTGTCTCTAGTTGTGATTCTCACTAAGTAAAGGAGTGTGTTCCTAGTAGTTAGAATCCATTTCCTAGTTTCGTGTATGGTTGAGAGATTTCCTCAACCAAAAAATTGAATGTCTAAAATAATCTCTGTATATTGAGACAACACCTTATATATATGTAATTTTATTTGATTAATAATATGAATGTGGATTTTGAATTTTTAAGTGTATATAGTTAATCTTATATATGATCTTTTTGGGGTCATATTGTATATATTTAATCTAATATATGTCTTCTTTCGGGTCATAACTATTGCAAATGGTTGAGGTTTATTTATTGTGGACTCTTTTTAGTGTGCTTCACTTGTTGGTGCATAAGCACTTTTTTCGATGGTTCAATACGAGTATTATATATAATATTTTTATTTATACAATGGTATTATTTATATTTTGTGAGAGTTTTTTTAGTACCTGCATAGTACAAAATAAAAATTGTGAAGGAGTATAGTTTTGTTTTAATTATTAGTATAGATTCATTTCATTTAAGGTTTATAAATATTTTTTTAATGTAAATTTATTTTAGTGTAAAATTTTAAAAAAAAATTGTTTTTTTGCCACTCAATAAGTCTATGGTAAACATGATTCAAGAACATGTTATTATATTATGGTTTTATTTATTAATCTTATTCATTTTATATATTACTATACATTCATTTCAATTTAAGATTTATCAAATGTTAATTCTAACAAATATTTGCTAGGTTTTAAACAAAATTGACTTAAAAATATAGTTGAAATTTAGCCAAAATGTAAAATAGTGAAACCACTTCAAATGTTGTAACCATAAGTATTATGATTTTTAATTTATTTTTTTCTAATATATACATATATTCATAATTCACATTAAAATATTTCATTTAATTATAAACATTCAAATGTTTTATTTACCTATATTGAATATTTTTATTGTCATATGCCAATTTTATTTGAAGTAATGAATACCTTTGTAATTTCTTTTGAGCATTTCATGATATTCATTGTACGACAAGAAATTTCATTTGTCTATTGGCCTCATAATTGGAATGAGTGTATTTGACTTAACTTATCTCTTGGGTCTAGAGAGCGCTTAGATCGCTCTCTCATTTTTTTTCTTCTTTTCTTTTGTTTTAAGCTTGTAATGGTTAATCTTGTTTTTTTCTCAAACTACATTTTTAATTTACTTTTGATCCAAGTCTAATATGGTATCAAGATTCATATATCAAAATTCTTATAATATGATAGATTCAAAATTTGATATGATATCACATATTTACACATCTTTACACATAGAATATCATGTGAAGTAGAGAAAGTAAATAGATCTTAAAAGAAACAAGATTTTTTTGGAAATTTCAAAAAGTAAATGGGGAAGTTGAAAGAAATGTAAAAGATCCAAAGGATTAGGTATCACAAGCAAATTTCAAAAAAATAGTTAAATTCGGTGAAATAGCATAATCAAGAAAAAAAAGTGTAAATAGTTGGAAAAATAGGTTAATCACCTAAATTTGGCAATTTTTGTATAATGATCTACTTGAGTAGTTAGGATAATTAGGGATATTGGGTTTAGGTATGAAATTATAATGGTGGATAATTAGATTTAGTTATAAAATTAGGAAAAGTATATTTAATTGATACTATTGGGAAAGCAAGGAATTGGAAAAGGTAAAGCACCAATAAAGAGGCTTTAATTTTTAAATTAGGGTAACCAGGAAAATTTGGGATAATTGGGTCAAATTAGTATAATTGGGTTATTAGGGGAAAATAGTTATAATTGGGGGAGATTATACTCATTTGAAAAATTGATAAGACTATTAATTTGAGAAATTGGGGAGACTCTGTTTAGTTAATACATTTCATAAAAAATAATCTAATTCGAAAAATTGGACTAAATTTTTTAATTTTGATAATTACTCGTACCTATTTTAAAAAAAGCTTCAAAAATTTAATTCATTATAAATAATTATTTTATAAATAATAGAGATAACTTCCGTACAATGTTTAAATATTTATATTAATAATTTTTATAAAATCAAAAATTATTTTCTTTTTTTTTTTTTAATTTAATTAATTAAATTAAAAAATATATTCATAATGAGATGTTTCATATAATAGGTTTTATAATTTATTTTGTATGAGCCTTTTAGAAATAATATTTACATGCCCTCTTGTTTTGGCCTTTAAATGATGAGGGATTCTTGGAGCTCTGCAACCCTAATGAACCTGTGGCCATGAGGTAGGCGGCGTGGAATACCTCGAAAACAAGCAGACATGCACGAAAAGAAGTGAAAGGTGGCTCCGAAATGACAGAGGAGACTAGGAGGGGAGAGATCCCCTCCTACAAGGATGCGATAGCGGGAGAAGGAACAACCAATAGCAAAGTGGTGGATGAACAAAGGACACCAGGACCAGTCTTGGGAGTAAGCTAGCAAACAGGAAGCAAAGGAAGATGCCTGCCCTCCGCAATGGAGAAACCAAGGTTTGTCATTCCAATGAATAAACTGGAAAGGTACAAAAGCTATATGAAGGACTATGCATTGATTTGTAATTTCATCAGAGTTTGGACCTCAAAAAAAGAACTGACAAGATGGATCCAACAAAAATGGCAGGGACGTGGCCACATTGAACTAAAGTTGGGTCCATGCTGATTCTTTATGATAATCTTCTCAAACCTGCAAGACAAAGAGAAAGTTTTTGGAAACAAACCATATTTCCATAAAAATGCAGGTTTATTTATGAGGTATTGGGAGGAATGCTACAACTCGGACAAAGAGAAATTCTGAGTAGCACCCATATGGGTTAGACTATTTGGACTACCTATGGATTTCTGGGACCCAGAAATTCTCGAAGGAACATGGAACACCATAGGCAGTTTCGTAAAGATAGTGGAATCAACTAAAAGAGGAAGATATACCTTGTATGCAAGAATATGTGTGTACATGAACATTGCAAACCCTATACCAGGTGCAGTTGAACTAGAATATCATAAGGAGGTCTGGCAGCAGGCATTGGACTACGAACATATACCTTTTAGATGTAGAAATTGTCATGAATATGGACACCTTTTCAAGGAATGCCGCTTAAATACAGAGGAAGAGGAGAGAAAGACCAAGTAACATAGAAAACCACTGAAGATGTTGAGGGGTCTCAAGAAGTAAAATTGAAGAAATGACCCACCAAAGAAATCCAGAAGGAAGGCAGGAAAGAACAACAAACCAAAAGTAAAGATACAAATAGGTATGAAATACTGCAAACAGAAGAAAGGGAGGGAGAATCCCAAAAGATGGAATACCATGAAGAGAAAGATCAGGAAGGCGGGGGGAAAAACCAGGATGGGCCCAATAGTAATAAGCAGAAAGCTCAAGAAGAAACAAAAGTAAAGTGGAATCAAGAAAAGGAAATACACAAGGAGTATGAAGTAATGGAAGTAGATATAAATAAAGGTGATGACCCAACCACAGAAGAGGAAATTCTAAAAAATTTAGTGGATAAGTGGAAAAACCTGGATGAGTGGTTTATCCCAGAAGAAGACAAAAAACTATACATAGACATCTTCCAAAAATACAAAGAGAAACATGAGAGTGGAAAAACAAGGATGAATGAATAGCTTAGAACTTTCACAACATGATAATAGACAGGAACATCAAAACAAAGGGAAAGGGGGGAAAAATGAGGATGGAAGAACCTACAAGAATCCATTCAAATAATGGTTGAAATGTTATTCAACACAAGAAGAGTAGTGCTACTTTCAGCGGTCTTCCATCAAACAACCCAACTGTCTCAATGATTATTACATCATGGAATATAAGAGGGCTTAACAACAAGGGTAAGCAAAGGTATGTAGCTGAGAGGATCAAAAAAGAAAAACCTCAGATCATGCTACTTAAAGAAATAAAAATAACGAGAGCAAAAATGGAGGAAATTCTTAAAAAACTCAAGCCTCATTATGAAAGCATGACAGTAGATGCAAAGGGAGTGCAAGGGGTATAGCAATACTGTGGAATCCATCAGAAGTAATGGTTTACCTATGGATAGGAATGAGAAGGATTCTATCAGGGAGATTTTGAATGGTAGGATATAAAGATTGGTTCCTTTTATCAGCAGTGTATGGGCCTCACATATCGCTTGAGAGAGAGGCCTTCCTAACACAGTTGTGTCAAATGGGCAATGTGTAGACAAAAAAACTATGGGTCATAGTAAGATATTTTAATATGATAACAACCACAATGGAAAAGAAAGGAGGATTGCAATGGGACAATGCAGATATGGAGAGATTTAGGGAAATCCTGACAGCCCTCCAATTAATTGATATAAATACTATCAATGGAAAACACACATGGAATAGTAGAAGAGGAGGCAGCATGCAGATAGCCTCCAGATTGGATAGGTCCTTAGCCATAGAACACTTCCTTGGGAAAGATATTTTCTACAAAGCAACGATCTTACCATGCCAAGGATAAGATCACTAACCAATAAAACTGGAAATTGCCATGAACAATCGAAACCAGCACAAACCTTTCAGGTTTGGAGCCCTCTAGCTTAGAGATCCAACACTCACAGAAAAGATGGAAACCTGGTGGCAGAATAGTGAAGCAGAAATTCAAGGTAAGAATAAGATGCACATACTCCAATTGAGACTCAAGGAGCTGAAAAGAAAACTTAAGACTTGGAACAAAGAATAATTTGGCAACATCCATAAAGACAAGGAACAACTCCAAATAGCATTGAAAATGATAGAACAAAAAATAATAGAAGAAGGAAGAACAAAGGAACTTGCACAGGAAGAATGGGAGGTGCTAATTAGACTAGAGGAAAGAAGAAAGTAGGAGGAAATCCTATGGCAACAAAAGTTAAAATTTCAATGGTTAAAAGAGGAGAACATAATACAAAATTCTTCCATCGAGTGATGTAGCAACACAAGCTTAACAGAAACGAATTTTCTCCCTAAAAAATAAACAAGGTAACAGGGTAATCCAGAAAGAGGAAATGGAAAATCTCCTAACCCAGATTTTCAAGGGCAAACTGACATAGCCGCTAAGTAACAGAGAAGAGGAGATAGCAAAGATAAGAAGATATATCCCAAAAAAGGTAAAGAGGGATCAAAACCTGGCTCTTCTAAGGGTATTTAATGAGGAGGTCGAGGAAGTAGTCAAGTTAATGGCTAAAAATAAAGCCCCTGGCCTGGATGGCTTTCCAGCAGAATTCTTTCAAGCAACTTGGAGTTTCATGGAAAAAGATATTGTTAACGTAGTAGAAGAATCAAGAAGCCATAAAAGAATGCACCCCGCATGGAATGCCACCTTTCTGGCATTAATACCAAAAGTAGATTAGGTTGAAGAACCCCATAGCTTCAGACCAATAGCTCTTTGTAATGTAATCTATAAAATTTTGGCCACCATAATGGTAAAAATATTACAACCTCTACTCCCAGATTTGATAGCAAAAGAACAAATAGGGTTTGTGAAAGGGAGACAAATTGTCGATGGGATTGTTGTTGCACAAGGGGTGATCCACTCCCTAAAGAAAATGAGAAATAAAGGAATGATGGTTAAACTTGACTTAGCAAAGGCCTATGATAAACTCAGCTGGCAATATCTACAAGAAATCCTACAAGCCTACGGATTTGACGATAGATTGATAACATGGATAATGTCCATGATATCCACACCAAGTATGTGAATCCTGCTTAACGGGATCCCTAATGACACCTTTAAGCCATCCCGCAGCCTAAGACAAGGAGACCATCTCTCACCGTTCCTGTTCATTTTAGTAGCGGACGGATTAGGTCACTTAATCAATGCTATAGTAAGCAGAGGAGAATTCAAAGGGCTAAGATTATGGGGGGATGACTTAACTATTACACATTAGCAATTTGTGGATGATGTAATGATGTATAGACAAGCAAACCTCATGGAAGCTAAAAAACTAGGGGAGATCCTATCAAAATTTACAAAAGCTTCAGGAACATAGGTGAATAAAGAGAAAACTAAAATTTTCTTCTTCGACATGCCACGAGTGAGCCAAGCCGTCGTGGCAAGAATAATGGGGTTCAAAATTGGGCAGTTTCCAACAAAATACTTACGAGTACAACTGAGTGACCAGTGGTACAAAGTAGCGAATTGACAAGGTTTGATAAGGAAAATTCAAAAAATAATGGGCAATTAGATGCTCAGAAAGCTCAATACACCAAGCCGCCTCATACTTCTGAAGTCACTCCTACAAGCTATGCCAATTTATCAGATGGCTAGTCAAGCAATCCCTAGGACCATATGCCAGAAAATGGTGCAAATCTTCAAAAAAAAATCGTGGCAATGGGCAAACAATTCAAAAAAATGGGCTCTACTTTCATGGACATGGTTAAGCACATTGGTCTCAGAGGGACGTCTAGGACTAAGAGACCCTTATATTTTAAACCAAGTCATGGGGGAAAAATTATGGTGGAGATGGATTCAAGGAGGGAATGAACTATGGAAAATGTTGTGGGAAAAAAAATATGAGATAGCAAGGATACCAGAAGGTAAACTCCGAACCCTATTAGAAAGGAAAGGCTCGACGATTTGGAACCTGGCAAGTATGAACAGAGCTCTGATAAGAGACAACAGCTTCTGGGAAATTCATGACGGAGACAAATCATATTTTTGGCAGGAAGTGTGGCAACAAAGAGGAACCTTGATTCAAGAACCCCAACTACACAAAATCTGAGAGTACACAACCAAATAGTGGGAGACACAGTAAGAAACTATTGGGTAGTTGAACAAAATAGTTGTTAGAGAAAATGCAAGATGAAGAGTGACTAGCTCGAAGCCCCAGAAACTGATGAATGGACAACCTATCAAAAAGAATTGGCAACCAGGAAAGTAGCTATTAAAGAAGGACCATATATAATAAGATGGGGCAAACACATAAAACGCATGTTCACCATATCAAAAGGTTACCATATGAAAACAGGAGGAGTTGGAAACATAGACATAAGAAAAGGAAAAGAATTTGGCAGTTAAAAACCTGGCCAAAAGTGGCATCTTTTACCTGGACAGGGCTACATGGGTGAGCCTTGACTTGGGATCAATTAAGAAGGAAAGGGATGCATGGGCCCTTGCAATGTGCGTTATGCCAAAATCAAGAAGAAACCATGGAGAACGTCGTAAATTCCTACAATGTAAGTAATAACCTATGGAAAAATCACTAACAACTTTTTGAGATTACAGAAAGAAATTTAGGGAGCATTAAAATAACAATAGAGAAATGGAGCAGCAAGTCATACCGTAATATAATCCTAAACCATGCTTGGAACCTGTCAATTGGGTTTCTCCTGTGGAACCTTTGGAAAGCACAAAATAGGGTAATATTCAACGAAGAAAAAAAAAACAAAGGGGAAATCTAGAACCAAATTATGAAAAACATAAGAGAAACAATCATCCTGGGAAACTGGAAAGAGGAAGATTGGAAGATGGAAGGAACGGAAACCAACATCATGAACCAACTGGAAATCAAAGAAAAAAACTCAAGCAACAAAGGGAAGGAAAATGATGCAGGTAAGGTAAGAGCCGAAGAAAGATATAGGAACCCTCCCCAAAGATTCACAAAACTAAACTTTGATTGGGTAGTGAAAGGCAACCCAAGGGAGGTGGGTATTGGAGGGATATTCAGAGATGAGGAAGGAAAGATCAAATGAGCATATGGAATGGACTATGGCATTGCCACAAACAATGAAGCAGAACACGAGCCACTAAACAAGGGACTGGAGATAGTGATACGAGTAGGGTACCAATGACTGCAGATAGAAGGATACTCCATGCTGGTCATAGAAACCATAAAACAACTACAACAGGGAATACCAGTGGAAAAACTAAGCAAAAGTTGGAGGAAGATGTGGGTAATAACAGACATTGAAAAGCAACTTTAGCGGCTGGCATACACCATCTTGTCCCATGTGAAAAGGAAAGGAAAGGCCCTGGCAGACCTCCTTATGAACTGGGGATGTTGTAATAGAGAGCAACAGTTAAACGCAAGAGAGGTAGAGCTTAGCCAAAATGGGGAAATGAACCCAATAATACAGAAAGTCGAAGCAAATAGGTGACATCTAGAGAATTCGGGTCACACTGATGGGAGGGTAGAAGGATGAGGGTAGTTGTAGGCAGGTCACCATAGATCACCCACGGAACAGCAAAGGATGGAAGAAAGGACAGAGAGGGCAGGGATGATGGAAGAGGGAAGATAGAGGACTGACTTGAGAAGCGAGGGGGCAGAAATGGAAAGGGGTGGGAGAAGGGAGAACAGGACAGCAGGACCGAAAAGGGATAACAAGGGAAAGCCAGATGGTAATGCAGAGTCAGCAAATGGATGGCAAGAGCAGTCGGGAGAAGAAAAAAATTAATGAAGCATGGAGGACAAGACATTTGGGAAGCATCCTAAGGAAAGTGGGCCGGAAAGTGAGCTAAGGAAGGATAGATATGGGGTCAGCTAGAGGTAACGTTAAGACAGGGGAATATTAAAAGAGTAATGTATGAGGGTAACCATGCATTTTTCATCTGGACGTGGAAGAAGGAAGGTGGGGAGCGTGAATGCATCAACTGCAAATGATAGCTATATAAGAAAGAATAGTGCAACCAAGTTGACGGGTATGTTAATTTTGCTTCCCCACTCCTGGAAAATATATTTAGCATGAAGTATAGAGTAGGCAAGAAGGTAGATAGGGATGCTCTTCATCATCTCAGATTCAGTTACAGAGTTAGGGTATTTTGGGAGAGGGAAGAACTCTCGGAATGCATGGTTGGGAAGGGTAGGTATAAAAGTAAGGAGAAGAGAAGAAAGGAAATGAAGGATCCATCCACCCATGTCCCCCGTAACAGATTTGGAGACCAGGGTATCTCAAATCCTTAGCCTCTACCCACTGAGGTGCACCCTGCTAGGAGGGAAAGGAAAACATGGAAAAATCGAGAGTGGAACCAGGAGCATCTCATAGGGAATAAAGAAATTGAAGCAAATCAAGACGGGGCCTCTGGACCAGAGGAATCCAAACCGGGGATAGGGACAGGCAAGCCTAGGAGAGATAGGAGTGGCCTTGAAAGAAAGGTGGATCACTCGTTCCAGAAAAAACACGCTAACTCTTATAGCATAACTTTAAGTGGTGGAAGCTGGGAGCCTGAAAGCTCTAGAGAGGCCTTAGCTCTATATATTCAAGATAGTCATAGCACGAGAGAACCTATGATGAGGGGTGGTAGCGCTACCCTACTCAATTATATCACCCCAAAGGCTAAAACTGACATTTGTGTTTATAATGTGATAGGTCTAACAAATGGTAAGGGGACAACTGCAACCCAGTCAGAGCATTCTAAGGATAAAAACACCAAGACATTGACAAGCAAAAACATGGCACCTAGGCACAACAGGAGAAATGTAAAACAAGAAGATGGAACAAGCAGCACAACACAGAAAAAAGGAAGGCAATCGAATGGGGAGCATATGAAAAAACTAATTGACGCCTACATGAAGGCAAATTCGTAGGAAGTTCAGGACCAAATTTGGGGTTGGGAACAATACCTGAGAAAAAATATAAGAGACAGAGACCTCCCTATGGAAGAGTGGGAAGAAATGATACAGGACCCACGTACAACAAGTGCTCGACCATCTCTCTATCACAGGACTCTGCAATAGTACTGGATAATGAAACATATTGTTGCTTGAGCCATGACCTTGCATCAGGAACATATGGAAGGGGAATTGTTGAACATGCAGGAGAGAAACAAGGAATTTGGACTTGGATGAGGGGAAATTCTGAAAGAACTGGGGACCATTCAAATACAAACCTACAGGAACAATCTTGCCTTGGGCTGAATTGAGCAGACTCTGTCGAAGATAAAGTGGAAAATGTTCCAGCAAAGATGAGAGCTCCCAGGCCCAGGGGTTAAGCCGCAGAATTTTGGCACAAAGATGCTGAGCCCAGAAGAAAAGGAAACATTTTAGATAGCCTCCTCAGGTCAGGAGTCGGTTATTTATCTTTAGTTTTTTGAATGTTTTTGTTTAAGAGGCCAAAGATAGGAATTTGGGAAATGGATAGTAAAGACATGATGATATTGATGAACTTATTTAAATTTTGGAGTGGATACAATGTTAATTGATGGTCACCTAGTTTCCTTCGGGCAGGTGACTAATCAGAGGTTTTGAATGTAAATTTTAAAAAAATTAAATATAGAAAGTACTACCTTGTTTACTAAAATATATATATATTATCTACATGCCTCTCATACTAGAAAAACAAATTGAGATATTTTTAACCATTGATATTTTAAATCATTTTTTATTGTTTATTATTTTCATTCTTTATTAAATATTTAATTTATTAGTGAATTAAACTAATTAATATAGTTTCAAACATTGTGGAAATATAGATATCAGTTTGTATTTTTGGGTCGTTAAAGATATATGAGTCAATGTGTGTATTTTTAACTTCTTCAACTTTATTTATCTTTAATTTTTTTTAGACTTTTTATTAATTATTCTTTCAGATTTTTAAAATTATTATTAAAATTAGATGGTTATTATTGTTATTATATTTATTAAAAAATTATATTTTTTTTTGTGAACTTAGGCATTACTACTTTTTATATTACGATATCAAAATTTCTTACATCTTTCTTATGTTCCAGGTGGCTAGCCTGCCTGCAGGAAACCAGACAACCACCTGTCAACATTATATCCAGACCAAAATTTGAAAATGTTCATATCCTTGGTTCTATCATATCTGTTCTTTCGAACTCTACTAATTATTCTATCTATTAGTCTATATTAAAACATCCAGAAACAGTTCTTTTACTACAGTACTTCAAGCAAAACTATTCGAGAAACCTACTTCATCAGTCCTCATCTGAAGAATTAACCGGGGCGAATGCCATGGCACTTGTACCAGGAGTCATGTTCTTATGCTCCAAAACCCATCTCATCTCCTACAACATTTGTTCCATTTTTCCCAGAATTAGATTATTGCGTGAGGCCTAAATCTGGACCTCAACAATTTCCTTCAGGAGCGTGGACTTTATATTTTCTAGTTATTCCTATGTCTGACTCCTTAGCTGCTCCTCCCTTTGCTTCCTTTCCTCCTCCTCTTCCTCCCAGACTGCCTGATTCATTTCCATAGCACGGGCTACTACGTGCTTCATAATCCAATAATGTTGGATCAACTTATTAAACAGAGAATTCCGGCTCCAAGTGTTTCATGGATCTGGTACTAAATCCTCCCATTCAGCCCGTGGAATCTCCTTGTTCAAGCTCATGGGTCTCAGCTCTCATTCCCACCCATTTATCTGTTTCCAGATTTCAGGAGAATTCCTTGCCATGTAAGCATTTATCATATACATTCACTGCTCGGCCTTTGGTTTCCTTCCACGCCACTCTTCATCGGTTTGAAATTGTTTCTCTTTCTTCGGAGCCATCTTGTTGCTTGCTTGGAACTTGTTCTTGATTGTGTCTTGCCTACCTATCAAGACAAGAGACCACAAGTCAGTAACTCTATCGAGAACTTCTACTTGAACCCACTCACTTAACCCCCTTGCATTAATCTGGTGATCCCAAAGTTTCTTATGATAAGAGGTCCCGAACCACTCCATGACCTGCCCTACAAGTTGGCCCCTTTCCTTCCATCCACTCTCTGCTTCTCTGTACTTCCCTCGATGCTCCTCCTGATGGTTTTCCATGTAATTAGCCATACGATCTCTTCTCCCCGACTGTCGGGGGAAACTGCTTTCCCACCTTTTTTCCAGTGGAGTTCTACTCTTGGCCTTTCTTGAATTGCTTATATGGTAGAGAGTGTCATGGTCCCTGCGGCAAGCAAGAATCCTTAAACTTCCCAACTTAGCTACCCTCCCCACCCTGCAGCCTCTCCTGGGCTTTGGTTTTTCCTTCCTCAAAGAACCATACTTCTTTCTTCCCGGGACACCAGCACTTCTGGTGGAGTAAAGACATTTCTTCCCATATCTGGGAATACATATAACCTGCCTACATCTAAATTTTGACTTCGTTTTCATGGACATCTCTGAGGAATAACAGAAATTCCTATGTCTATCTATCTCTAGAGCATCAAGATAGGAGACTGAATTTACATACCACCTTCCCTCATCGGTACCGGAGCTATGGTCTGAACTTTGTGCCTCAATGCCACCTTTCGTCATTCCCTCCTGCTGTGTGCTCTATTGCATGTAAAAGCTTGATGCCACCTCAGGCCCTTGGTTGTATAATCCTCTCTGTCCTTTCGTCCTTATCACCACCTGTCCTTTTTCTTTCCCGGCTCTCATCTCTGAGTCCTTTCCTCAGGATTTGTCTCTTCCTATCTGACCGGCTTTACTCTTCATAACTACTACATTCTCCTCGCTGCTCCTGTCGTACCCTTTCTGTACTACCATTGCCACTTTCCATCCCTTTTCAGCCTCTTGTCCTGACTCCCCACGCTCCCTCCAATTCCTTTCTAAATGGCGTCTTCGTTCTCTCTTCTGCCCCTTTAAGTGACCCTACCCCGCCCTACCCCATCAATTGCCCTGCTCTGTTATTTGCACTGGCCCTGTCCTTTCTCATGATTATCCTATCTATCACCACCTACTGTGATCTTTCCGTACATCTACCACTTATTAACATTTCCTATCCATTCTCCTCGGAATTTCTATTGCCACCCTTATTGACGTCAAGAACTTTCTGCAATTTCCCTTTCTCCTCTAGGAGCAAGAGCTCCATTCCTCTCATGTCTATAAACTTTCCCCTGTTCGGGCTTCCCCAGTTCGCTAACCAGTCTGCAAGTTTATTGCCTGAGCGTCTAACCTGGGTTGGGATCAGATAGTCTATTCTAGTAATTAGTTTTCCTATTTTACTGATTAGCCACGTTGTTTGCCAGCTCCTACTTATTTTCTCCGCTTGTAATTTCTGTTGTAGTTGCTTTACCATGTCCACCACTAGTTTTGAGTCTCCTTCGATTTGGAGGCTTAGGAACCTTTCCTGAATCACAATTTCAAGGCCTCAGTTCAGCATGTGTAGTTCCACTTCATTATTGGTTGCCTCCCCACAGTCCATCGAGAAAATTCTCAAGGTTTTTCCTCTCTCATTCCTAAAGAACCCCTCGATTCCTGCTTCGCCCAAATTGTTTTTTTCCACCCCGTCAAAATTTAATTTTGTAAATCCTTGTGGTGGATGCCTGTACTGTTTGATTTCTTCAACCTCTCTGAATTGGTCCTTACTTCTGTAACTGTCTATCATGCTTTGGGTTAATTCTAGCCACTACAAAATCTTCGCCTTTGTTTGTATAACCTTCTAGTCCTCTTCCTTCCAACATTCCGTTAAAATTGCTTCTCTCATGTTCTTGATTGTTTGTTTCCATATTTCTACCGAGGTTTACTTTTCTTCTTTGAAGATCACACTGTTCCATTTCTTCCAGATATTCCAAATCAGGAACCCAGCAGACAGCATCCATGCATGATTTAACACTGGGTCTTGATAAGGTTTCCTTGGCTACTTTTCCAAGGTGGTTTTGATGTTTTGGAAGTTTCTATAGCAGTGCTCAAACATCTGATAATGTTTGCTCCACAGGGTGTTGCTGACAGTGCATCTGTTCATAAGGTGTTCCATCATCTCGTCCTGTTCATTGTAGAGCACACATTGTGAGGGTCCCTGCTTCCCTTTTCTCTGTAATTGATCCTAGGTAAGTGCCTTGCCATGAAACAAGATCCATAAAAAGAAAGTGACTTTCGGCCAGTGTTTTATTTTCCATAATATTTTCCATTTCTTTGTCTCTGTGTGTTGATTCTATTTTGCTTTTAAGTAAAACCCTTATGCTATAGAAAAAGTTCCTTGTATTCAGGTTCCCATCTTAGGATATCTTGCGCTATTTTTACTATCACTTTTTGAGATGCCATTTCTTTGTGGTAATCATCCCATCCTTCAGTGTTGGGGGCCACTACCCAATCCTCCTTCTGCTTCCAATTGCACCAATATTTCCCTATACCTAGTTTCCAAAATTTTCCGACCACGGCCCCCTCTGCCTGGGAGGTGAATGCTTGGATGACTTGAAGGGCTTCCTTATGGAGGAGCTTTTCTCATTGTTGCCATGATTCCTCCCAGAACATAGCTTTGTCCCTCAATCTTATCTCCCAAAAACTATATTCTCTTATCAACTCTTTCTTACTTCTTGCCAAATTCCATATTGTGGAGCCTTTTTCCTCTATCTGACTTCTCATTCTGTCTTCTGGTTTCTCAACAGCCTCATACTTCCTCCCCCAGATTGTCTTCCATAGGTATTGGCCACCTTGTGTCCACCTCCACCAGAGCTTCGCCCTCATCACTTGGTTGAGTATGTAGGGGTCCCGAAAGCCTAAGCCTACATCTTTGGTTGGCTTGCTTAGCCAATCCCATGAGAGTAGAGCCCATTTTCTGGTTTTACTGGTTCCCTGCCATAAAAATTTCTTGAACATGGCCACTAGGTTTTGGCTAATGGATTCGAGAACGACTTGGCTAGATATCTGATAAATTGGGATGGATTGAATTACTACTTTTAGAAGAATTATCTGATTGGGAGTGTTCAAAGACCAGAATGTCCAATTGTCTATCTTTTTCCTGATCTTACTTATTAGAGGTCCCCAGTTAGCGACCCTGTATTCGTGCTCACTAAACATAATGCCCAGATACTTCACTGGGAAAATTCTGATTCTAAATCCCATTGTTCGAGCTAGAAATCTTTGGGCCGCCATCTGTGTATTAAAGAAAAATATTTCTGATTTCTCTTTATTGATCTCTGTCCCAGATGCTTGGGTAAACTCAGAGAGGATTTTTAAGATCTGTTGGGCTTCCTTAAGCGAGGGTTGGCCATATAACATTACGTCATCCATGAATTGCTTGTGTATTATGGGGAGATCATTTCCACAAATTCTTAGTCCCTTTACCTATTCCCTAGCTAATCGCGCTTTCACCAACCTGCCCAGTCCTTCTGCTGCTAGGATGAATAGAAACAGGGACAAAGGATCTCCCTGTGGGAGCCCTCTCGAAGGGTTAAACGCTTCAGAAGGGGTTCCATTCAACATCACTGACATCACCTATGTGCTCACCATTGATAGGATCCATTTCACCCATGTCTCATCAAATCCCTGAGCTTTGAGGATGCCTACTAGGTACTCCCAACTAAGGCGATAATAAGCCTTTGCCAGATCTAATTTAATTAACATGCCATTATTTTGAGAGTTTTTTTAGAGAGTGGATTACCTCTTGGGTGACTATAATTCCATCTATTATCTTCCTTGCTTTTACAAAAACTGTTTGTTCCGGTGCATTGAGGTCAGGCAGAACTGGCTTAAGTCTATTCACCATAATTGTAGCTAAGATTTTGTACACTACATTACATAGAGATATTGATCTGAATCCCTAAGGTTCATCCAAGTTTCCAGTATTTGGAATCAATTCCAAGAAGGTAGCATTAAGGCCCGGATGCATACGCTTAGTACATCTTGATTCCTCCACTAGGTCCACCAGGTCATTACTCATAAAATTCCAGGTGGCTTGTTAAAATTCAATGGTAAATCCATCAGGTCCTGAGGCCTTATTCTTCGCCATTCTATTAACCACTTCCTCCACTTCTTCTTTTGTGATTACCATGAGTAGAGCCAGATTTTGTTCTCTAGTTACTTTTTTAGGTATATGCTGAGATACTCTGGTGATTTCCTCCTCCCTGCTAATATTTGGTTCTGTTAGGATCCCTTTGAAATAGTCCACTAGAAGCTTCTCCATTTCTTGCTATTGCAGTACTCTGTTTCCTTGACTATCTTTTAGTGAAAAGATTGCATTATGTTGTCTATGGTTCAGTATTCCTCTGTGAAAGAATTTGGAGTTCTTCTCCCCTTCCTTCAACAATTGGACTCATGATTTTTTTTCCACAAACTTTCTTCTTCTTTCATCTTTCCTCTAATTAATTAATTATCCTTCCTTCCTCCTGGACCAACACCTCACTTCTTCCTCCTTCAATGATTTGTTGTTGGATTCCTTCCATTCTAGACTGTAGTTTCCCTTTCTCTTTTTGAATGTTGCCAAATTCCTCTCTGTTCCATTTCTTTATTTTGTCCTTTAGGTCTTTGAGTCTAATTTGGAACGTGTGCATTTTGTTTCTACCTTTTGCTCCCATTTTGATTTCTTGCCACCAGTTCTCTACTTTGGGTAAGAATTTTGGATCTCTTAGCCAAAAGGACTCAAAATGAAATGGTCTCTTTTTATTCTAATTGTTCATAGCTATTTCCAGTTTAATTGGCCAGTGGTCTGACCCTATAGAAGGGAGGATGAAGGCTTCGTAGAAGATGTCCATACCTATTATATGTTTAGAGACTAAGAATCTATCTAATGTTGACGCTATTTTTTTGTTCCCCCCTCTTCTATTGTTCCAAGTGAATTTCCCATTTATTGTTGGTATGTCTACTAGATTTAAGTCTATTTGGACATCTCTAAATATTTCCACCTCTAGGTCTTCCTTCCTTATTCCTCCTTCCTTCTCCTCTTTAGAGGTTGTCATATTGAAGTCTCCTACAATAATCCATTTTTGCTCCTGGTGCATATTCTTTATTTTTTGCAAGTGACCGAGGAATAGGCCTCTATCTACTGCGGTGTGGGGCTCGTAATCTGTTGACACTACCACCCATTCACTTTGCCCAATGAGTCTAAATCTGCCAGCCAAGATTCTGGGCAATCCAATCCACCAGTCTGATAAGACTTCAGCTGGGTTCCAAATTACTGCTATCCCTCCTGCACTTCCTTTAGCATCTATGGTTACTTGCTCATATCTTGAACTTATTTTATTGAGTATTTCCTCCATCTTCTGGCCTGAAATTTTCATTTCTCGAATAAGCATGATCTGTGGTTTGTCTTTCCTCAATCATTCCGCTAAATGTCTCTACTTCCCTTTGTTGTTCAAGCCTCTAATATTCCAAGATGTCAAAATCATTGAGGGGTTTGATTTAGGTTTTGAAACACCGCTAAAAGCGGAACCACTCCCCCCATGTTTACTAGCATTTCCTCCATTAATTGGATGGATTCTTTAAGATTTTTCCTTCCTCCCTTTTTTTTCGCGCCCTTGACTTGTCCTTGTGATTTGTTCTACTGTCTTGCTGGTTCTCTTGGTGTTCTTCAGGCACTACTTTACCTTTTTCCTGTTTATCTATATACCACTGGAAGGTTTCCGCATACAACCTCCTCTGGTCTTCCAGGATAAATCGCTCATCCAAGTTCCTCCATTGATTTAATAATTTTCATAAAACTTCTTCTTCTTTGCTAAAATCATCCCTGCTTATCTCCATTTCTGTCTCCTTCTGTTCTGCCTGTTCTACCTATTCTTTGCCTTTGTTTGTGACATCACTCAGTGCTTTCCTCTTTTTGTGGGATCTTTCATTGCTGGAGCTATTTTCTGACTCTTTGTCTTACTAATTTTCCATGGTTTGATCCTCATCTTCCCCCTTTTCCTGTAGTATTTCAAAGCTATTTGATTTCCCTGGGTTTATTTGTTGTTCTTTCTTGTCTTCTTTGGAGTTTTCTTTGGTTATTTTCCTTCTACTTTTTACCTTTTGGAATCTATCCTGGTTTATTGGTCTTCTCTTCTGCTGCCTACTTTTCCTCTCTTCTTCCTCCATTGTAATAGGACATTCCTTAACCAGGTGTCCATATTCATGGCATCTGTGGCATCTAAATGTTATATGCTCATAGTCTACGTTTTGCTGCCAAACATCTTCATGATGCTCTAGTTCCATGGAATCTGGGATTGGGTTTGCAATGTTCATATACACACATATCCTGGCATACGATGTATACCTTCCTTTTTTTGTAGTTTCCGCTATTTTCACAAAATTACCTCTCGTGTTTCCTATCCCTTCCAAGATTTTCGGGTCCCAAAAGTCCATGGGTAACCCAAATAATCTAACCCATACTAGAGCTATTAAAATTTTTTCCTTATCGGTGTTATAGCATTCTTCCTAATATCTCATAAATAAACTAGCATTATAGTAAAAATAGCGGTCATTCTCAAACACTTTTTCTTTATCTTGTAGGTTAGAGAAGATTATCGTAAAGAAGCCTTTAGCTCCCAACATTAGCTCTATATGTCCTTGGGGCTACCATTTTTGTTGAATCCATTTGGTAAGGTCTCTTTCGGATGGCCAGACTCTGACAAACTTACAGATAAGGGCATGATCCTTCATGTAGCTTCTGTACCTTTCTAGTTTATTTGGCGGGATTACAAACCTTGGCTTCTCCTCCACACATGGCATACATTTTCCCCTTTTGCCCACCTGCCATGTCGCTCCCAGAACAAGACCTGCATTCTGCTTCTCCGTTGCCAACTGACTGTTCTGTCCTTCCCCTATCACTGCATCCCAATAACAGGGAATCTCTCACCTCCTGACCTCTTCTGTCATGATTGTGGCTCTCAGATGTCCGACTTGTCTTTTGTTGTAGCTCACTGTTGTCTGCGCCCTTACCTTTCTTGATTCCTCCCCACCGATTTTACCACATGGTCGCCCTTAGGTTTTGGTTTTCTATACTGCTTAAACTCTGAGGGACGTTGATTGTTATTATTTAGTTTTATTAAAAAAATAGGTTTATTAATTATTTTCTGTGGTATTTTATAGTTTAGTATGGAGATGTTATCATAGTTATAAATGCGTGTAGACATTTAAGAGATGATTTTATTTTGATGGGTTTTAATGTTGGAGAACTTGATGAATGATTTTTGGAGGCCTTTACAGCTCGTAATGAGGTCCCAAGGCTTTTAGAGACACGCTTCCAATCTGCTATTGTTGAAGCCATGAGTATTTTATTTAATTCTCTCTTAATCAATCGATCACAAGTTGTAGTTTTAATGTAATTTTATTATGCTTATGTTTGTTTGTTGAATATCATTTAAGTTGTATTGTGGATAAGTAGGTGAAAAATAACAAATCCTTTTCTGACAACATTCACCCCAATTTGGAGAAACAAAAATTTATTATTTCATCGATCCATGGAAGACAATTCAAGTTTTTCTGCATTTCCAGGTCCACTCATAAAAACAAAAAACCCCTTTGACCATGCCTCGTCTCCTTGAATGAAAAATATAGTGCCTGAAGTAAGTGAGGTGCTTCTATTAGAAATTGGTGTGAATTTTTTTGGAAACAATGCAGGTAAGTAGGTAGGTAGGTAGGGTTTGATGTTGTTAACATTTACCTATTTTATTATTCTCAGTGGAATCCCTTCTTCACTAATTGACCTCCTTTTCGTGGATGAAACAATCAATATGTTGGTGGAAGAATATTTTCTTGGTGCTAGAATGTCTGGAAGTACTTTCTAACATGAAGGATTTTATACTTTAAAACCTATTAGTTCGATATCCACTACATAAAACTTATTTGCAAGTAAGTATCATTGTGTATGTAGTTTTTGAAAATAATTTTTGGTTTTGGAGCAACTCCAATTCATCATTGCTGTCATTTTGTACATGTCCCTGGGTTTGGATTTCATTTGCAGTAAATTATACTTATTATTTCTACAAGATAAGGCACATGATCGTTGGTTTAGAGTTCATTTGGGGAAAATTAGACTTTTTATCTATGTAAGATAATGCATGTGACCATGGGTTTTGGGTTAATTTTTTGGCGTTAAAACAATATATTGTTCTACATCTTTCAGAACTCATCTTGTGCACTATTCAACTTAGATTAGGGACATATTATATTCCCCGTTTCATCAAATTATTCACTTGATTTACTGCAGTTTTATATTTCTATGGATTTTGTATTCAATTTCAGTCAATTTTGAATTACATTGCAAAAATAATAGACTTATTTACGAGTAGTATTTTCATCTTAATTTGTCAGTGACGGTGGTTGAAGCCTTCGAAATATAAATTCTTGTATCTTTTCATATATATGGCTTCTGTCACGAGGCACATCTCGCTAAGAAAGATTAATTCTAACATATACTCATTTTCAACTTCAAATATTAGTTATGCAAAACAATCTAGCCCTTCTTACCTTTCAATTATCTCATACCTTCCTGGGAGGGTTGTGATTAGGAATGAGAAACATTCCACATCTACAAGTCAGTGCTAATCACGACCAAGGTTTTGGGTTTTTCATGGCATTCGAATTCCAAACATTAGCACTAAGCAGTGTTTGGAGAGATTTTTTAAGTATGTGCACTGTAGTCCCTCTATTCTTTTAGTTGTATATGTGCATATCAATTGTTTTATTCAACTCAATTCAGGATTTCAGATTACTTTTCAGAATGTACATAAACCTCCAATCACTAGTGTGATGGTTTCCACTAAGTTTCTTGATGATATGTAAGCATACTATACATGGTTATCCATTAAGATTATATTGGTTTAATATTTTTATTTTTTATGCTTGTTTCTGTATTTTCAGGAAATCATAGAAGTCAAAAGTATAAAAATCATGGCTCTATTTTTTAGAACTTTTAAAAGATCTAAAGAACGATAAGAATGAAAACTGATGAGGAATAGTGTTTGAAATTCTCCATAGATTTTAACTTTCTTGAAATGTATTAAAGGTGCTTTGTTCCACATTTATGTTTACATCCATTTCCTTGTACTCTTTGGCTCAATGTTGTACTTGTATTTATGGTGAATATGAGTTAGGGTTTCTCTAATGAACTTTGATTGAATATTTAGTTAATATCTGATTCATTAACTTTAAAATAATGTCATTTTGCAATTGAGGTATATTGGGACATTAGCTTGAAGAATATTTCATCATCTACTAAGGAAATAAAAAATGTTTCATTATGGAAACACATTTTGAAGTTCAATCTTGTAATTGATTAGAGATCCCTAGCTAAAGAAAATGACTTGTAAATGAGTCCTTGAATATCAATGTTACTAGAGACCTTGAAATGAAGAAAAAAAGACCTAAATGAACCATTTAGTACCTTACTTTTGTTTTCCTCATATTTTTTCCTGTAACTTTCAAACTAGCAATTTTCTCTACTATTAGTATCTGAGTAAGGTAATTTGGTGTTTCAGACAAATTTAAACTTTAGCATTTTGTTAAACCCATGAGCTATGGGTTGATCACATTTCATAGAACTAAAAACAATAGTTAGCGAGGGTTTCTAATCCTCCCTAATAACATAGTTTTGGCCATGTTTTGTAGTTTTATTACTTCATATCATGCAAGTGATATGCTTAGTGCTTCTGAGATTTGGCATAATCAAAGATTTTGTTATCAATGTTTAACATGTGTCTAGAATAATCAATTGTTTTTTGGTAGAAGTTTTAAATTTCAAATTGTTAATGTTTTCTATCAACATATTGATTTAAGAGGACTTCATTTTGTTTATAGACATGAACTACAACAATGCCTATTATGAAAATATAAGTGGTATTTCCACCAAGGATATTAGTCATCTTGAAATTAAGTTCTTGTTCATGTTATACTTTTGTGTGTAGGTAATTATTAGTGTGTTTGAGAGCTATCATGCAAATATGGAATGGGAAGTTTCCTTGGGAGGAGATTATCAAAATGAGAGAGCTCTTTGATTCATATGTGGGTCAGGTGAAGACTCCACACATGATGATTCTCAAAAGCAAGTATTGAGGAGGTTATCAAAGTGAGAGATTTTTTTGAGTCATATATGGGATGGATGAGAGTTTCTCATAAGTGATTCTTGAAAACAAGGGTTGTCTATGATTTTCAGTTATAGTGGATTCTAGAAGACTTTTGTAGAATTTGTAAGAGCAAATTAAATAGAACAATAAAACTACATGTCCACCTCCGTTGTGTACTAGGGACCCCTTCAGGAATGATAGCAACAATGCAAGTGAGAAGCTATTCGTCAAGGAGAGTTGTAGTGAAGTCGAAAAAATATTGGGATCTTCTGTATAATGTTTTGATAGTTCTTAGCTTGAATTTGAACGTTCTTGGGTTTTTCAATATCTTATGTGGTGGAAACCGAATTATGCTCATAGATGGATATAGGAAGACCATAGGAAAGTATTTTTTATGTTTAGATATGCATGTTTCGCAATAAAATAAAACAATTATGCAACAATGGTTTTATCTTGCCCCTTTTGATATTTGAAAGTGTTATGGCTTATGCATGAAGTTTTATGTTAACTTGGGTTTTGGACAATGTTTTTCTGAAAAACCCAAGGTACTTTACAAAACATATGAGAGTTCATCTTTATATTAGTGGCTCAGAGACTTCATGAAAGATGCAAAGCTATTTTCTTTCATGAGTGATTATGATATTTAAGTGTTCACTTATGATTTTCTTTTGGGATGAAATTTATGACATTTGAGTTTTCACTTACATTTTCTTTTGTGTTGAAATTTGAATGTTGTACTCGCCATTGATTATGATATTTACATTTTCACTTGCTCTTTTTTTATTTTTATTAAAGTTTGTTGAAATAATTTAATTTTTATATATTTTTAAAGGAAGTTAGTATTTCAACATATTCGTTGACACACTACTTTATATTTTGGTTTCTTGTTAGTTAACTTTTGATGACATATTTCTTAATTAAACTATTTTTTTCTAATTACCTTTGTAATACAAAATATCCATCTTATCATCAGATCCACGGATCAAATCTTTGGAGGTGCAAACCTTTCCTCGGGGTGCAAACCTTTCCTCAAGTTTTGCACTCAAAAAATAGGTTTGCACCTCAAGAGATTTGATCCCTATGGGTGCTTGATAGATCAGGTGTTAAGATGGATCTAGTCTGGTTTAACTAATTTTTATTTTAATTACTTATTTTTTTTATTTTTTTTAAATAACGTTACACATATTTTGAGCATATATAATATATATTAGCCGACACATATATAATAAGGTTACACATATCTTTAACATATACAATATATATTAGCGGACACATATTTTTCTAATATAGCGTTAGGTTACATGACAACATCTCCTTGATATCTTTTAATATTTTTTTTTAATATAAAATTATGTGACAACTTCTCCCTCATATTTTTTTAATATTTTTAATGTAAAATTACGTTAAGTGACAACATCTCATATACTAAACTATAGAGGGCTCTCTGCGCAATAAAATTTTAACAATATCAGTTAGATATAATGCAATACTCCAATCTTTAAACATAATCTAAGTTTCATGTGCTTAGAAAATTAAGTGAATGTAAATTTCAAAACATTTTTAAAAATGTGAAGAATTTAAATGTAAGTGAAATAGTGAACTATGTCCTTATCTATCATATTTTCAAAAGATTCCAAAATCTAAGATAATGACCTCCATGCTCCATTCCGACTTTCTCACTCCGTCCCAACTCATTCGAATTTCTTGCTCTCGAAATCTCGGTCCATTCCTTACTAAAAATATTCCCATCTTATTTGGTATATTTATTAAACAAATTCCAAAATCTATGATAATGACTCTACAGATTTGGCTCCATTCCAAACTGATTGATGAGACTGCTACCCTCAAATCAATAACATAGTAACATCAAACATTAATTTATTAAAATAAAAAATATAAATGGTTTATTTATTGAAATAAGAAACCTAAATTATTTATTTAGTGTGATAAGAAATATATATATTGTTTATGGATTTATTGAAATACAAAAATAAATTAATATTTATTTAAATCAAAAAACAAAATGATGGAACTAGCCCAACACTATTCGGACTATCAATAATTAAATGATTGTAATGTGATTTAATTGTGGATTAATTTGTGATTACCAATGCCCTCGAATATTTCTGGAAAGTGATAGGTGGCATTTATGTTTGCAATCAATGTTATGTACTAACCTCGGGTTGCGTTTCCCGCTCCTTGTTTCTCCAAAACTCCTACTCTATCGCTCATTCAGTCATTTTGCATTTGTTCACCAAGTGTTTCTTCTTGTGTGATATTTCTACTTGGGTATGTAGCTGCACTGCAACTTCCGAGCATGCCTTCTGGTTTGTTTTCTGGTCCGATAGTGTGACTCTCATGCTTGGTTTTTATGCCTATGTGGATAGTCTCTGGCCCTGGTTTGTTGGGCAACCGAGAATGATTCTACCACCGCCTCTGTAAGTATTTTTCTATGCCTTTTCTGCTATTGTCTCAACTGGTCTTTGTTCCAGGAGCTCGGGTTCTGGCATGCGGTTCTCTTGTTTGCGAAACTCAATGGTTGGCATGCATTCAGGTCTCGAAAGAGTGGCATTCTCTCGTCTTCGGCTTCAATGCAGGTAGCCTCCTCTATCCTTGATTCAATTTGCCACTTTCATTCCTCTGTTTCTAATGTGGCCACTCCTTCATCTCAGCTGCTGGCTGGCATTCATGGGTTAAAGACTCATCCTTTATTCTCACTACAAATCCTTCAGGTATGGTAAATGTATCTTCCGTATATTTCCTTTCATGCACTGTGGTTTTGTTTTCCTCTGTCAATTTGCACTAACAACTATGTGTTGGCTCCTCTACAGGTGTTGACGTTTGCAGTTGGTTATACTTGGAATGAACACGTCGGCCTTTGCCTGGTAGGCTCTGCCAATGTAATTAGTCTTTAGTGTTTTTCTTGTCTTTAGAACAAGCTTGTGAGTATGAGGGTTTGTCTCGCCTCGATGCTTAGTCAATGTGGCTCTCAGCTGTAGCCAACGTTCTGGCCATTTTGTTGTCTTAGGCTTTCACCTTCTGGTGATTGTTGGCTATAACTTTCTATGTATGGGAAGAATTTCTTAAAACCCTCACCTAGGGTTTGTCGACTGTTGGCTTATGTGACTGTCCGTGTATTATTTTGGAACTCTGTTGTATATTCTCATAAATTTCAATTTGTAATTCGAAGTAAACTTTCAGGAAAGAATATTGGTTTCGATTTACGTGAGTTTTAATGATGTGATTAGGTTGTCATTCTTTTCAATCTGGATTCAACACCTTTGAACTTCAATTGTCGTTTTATGACTGTGTTTGTAACGTTTTTCCACGAACAGGAAATTCTGTTGTTGTTCTGATAATTTGTCCTGGTGGTTGATTTTGAATTTAAAGGTTATTATATAGCCTGTGGGTGCTTTAATTGTCCTAGTACTTGTTTACGTTCGCTCCTGTTTAGTCAATGCCGATTTCTTGTATAGAAATACAAACCCCAGTTTTGGCATTTGCGTTTCTATCTCGCTGTCTAGACTGTCTCTTAGGAAAACAAAAATAATTAAATTAATTGGTCCATGAGCATTGTATTGTCTATTCAGATATTCAGTGAATTAGGAAGCAAAATGAAAATATAATAGAACACATAGATGGATTGAATTGTCTGCTCTGTTATTATTATTACTTGAATGAAAAGAAACGTTGAACTCTTTCCATGGATTTTTTCATGTACATTTGTAATCTTTGTTCACAGTTACCTAAACTGTGTAGCAGGGAAAATTTTAAGAACCCCCCCTAAATTTAGAAGTATAATAAATGGGCGAATCTCCATGGTATATAGGAAAAATGGAAGGCGAATTTATCAATAATATAATATGTATATATATATTTTTTGGCGAATCTCTCACCATGAATGGCGAATATTTTACTCAATTATAAAATCTTGTAAGATCTTGGTATTACCATGGGTTATCATAAACCTAGAGCTTAAAAAATACTATTAGTAATTTATAAAAATTAATAAAATTAATAGTTGATTTTTATTTATTTTTTATTTAAACCAAGCTAAAATGTTTAACATACATTAAATTACAACATCCATTTTTACTCTTGATCCACGCCCCGAGAGGGATCAAATATTTTTTCACTTTATGCTAGTTTGCATATCACGATATTTGATACCTCTCGGGGGTTAGTAGATCCAGAGTAAAGATGGACCTATGCTGGTTTGATTCCCCCATTTAAATAGGCTACATTCTAGGTGAATACCATGGGCCAATACCATGCACCATTTTGGTGAATACCACGGGTCAATACCATGTGCCATTTTTATTTTTATTAATACTAATATTAGGGTTAATAATGTTTTTTTGCATGGTATTAATAACAATCTAGTCCATGGTATTTCTCCCATAGTATTTTTCCCATAGGTGTCACCTAAATATAACGCATTTTTTGAGTGTTCGTAAATATAAGGTGACTTATGGAGTAAATATAAAAAAATGTTTCATTTGTTTACCACACCTCTCGTTTATTTATATTTTTATTAATTTACCATACCTCTTTTACCAAATATGGTATTTGGCCCATAGATTCACTTAAATAAAACCTTTTCTTGAGCTTCATAATAGAATGAGGGTTATGGGACTAAATATAAAAGAGTTTTTTATTTACCATTACGGTTTAGTTCATTATATTTTATTTATTTACCATTCATTGTTTAGTTTTTTTTATTTTTATTTATTTACGGATACCTTTGATAAGTATAAAAAGCGTTTTATTTATTACCTACTTCTCATTTATTTAATTTTTATTAATTTACCATACCTCTTTTATAAATATGGTATTTGGCCCATAGATTCACTTAAATAAAACCTATTCTTGAAAATGTGGCGAATGGATTCACTTAAATAAAACCTTTTCTTGAAAATGGGCGAATGGAAGGTTGTAACTCCTAATTTCAAGGCTAAATTTACCTTTTTTACCCTCTCCCTTAAAATAAGGTGGGCTATTTGAGGTGATTTGTAAAAATGTACTATGATATAAAATATTCACACACTAAAAATTTAAAACCTCTTAATTCCCCCAAAGGGCGAACATTCGCCCCTAAAATTTTCTATGCTGTGCAATTATTGTTTGTCAGTAGTAATTCTGTTCAGTTACATAATGATGCTTGTATTTGGTTGTGCTTTATGACAAGATTTTACATCAAATACATTTTGTTTTTTTTTTTTTACCAGAATGACAGAACAGTTACTAAATCTCTATTGTTTAAAGATAGACAATCTCATGACCCTAACCGACCAAACTATCCATTAACTAGTATTTAAATTAAAAATGAAACAAAAACTTACATCCTACTTTGACAAACTAACATAAAAGAAAACAACTTGTTAAGTCAACTTCCATCTTGGCGAAGACCGACACCCGGTCATGGTGCCCTAGCTGGATGCTCCTGCATCAGGCTCCTGGGATAAAAGGAAATCATGACTCCAGTCCATGAGCTTCTCGAGTGAAGAACCTGCCTGCTCAATCTGCCTAGCATTAAGCCACGGATTGTCCTCAATAGGACAGTTCTTCCACTTGACTAGGTATTGCAGATACTTCTTTCGCCAAGTTTGTTTGGCTACTTGAATATTGAGGATGCTCTTGATCTTGGGAGGCTGAACGTAAGGCATCTGTCTCATCCAAGTTTCTCCTCCATCTTGGGTATTCCATGTAGGCTGTGTAGTTCTATCTTTCTCTTCTAGGTCAGCAGTGTAAGGGAACATGTCTGCTACATTAAAGATGGGTGAAATGCCTATTCCAGGTGGCAACTGTATCTCATAGACATTCGCTGAAAATTTCCAGAGGACTTTGTAGGGACCTATCTTCTTATACTTCAGCGTATTGTATGCACCTTTAGGAAAGCGTTCCTTGCAGAAATGTGCGAGGAGTTCATCTCCTACATTGAACTGTACTTCCCTTCATTTCAAATCTACTTGTTGTTTATACTTTTGGCTATTGTCCTGCAATTTAATTTTCTCCTGCTCATGCAAATCTCTCATCGCATTAGCGAAATATTCTCCATTTGTGCTTTGCCTTTCTTGCAGTCCAAGATCCTACAACTCATGCACTCTACGAGGATGCATGCCGTACAAGATCTGAAATGGACTGTAGCCTGTGCTGTGATTAGGCGAGTCATTATAAGCAAACTCTATCTATGCAAGCACTCAATCCCACATCCACGAATTTTCACCAATCAAGCTTTGTAGCAGGTTTCCCAAACTCCTGTCTACCACCTCTATTTGTCCATCGGTTTGCGGGTGATAAGCAGAGTTGTAACTCATCTATGTATCCATCTTCTTCCATAGGGTATGCCAAAAGTGCCCTGTAGACTTCACATCCCTGTCGGAAAGAATAGACTTAGTAAACCCATGTAGCCTGACAATCTCCGTGAAGAACAAATGCGCCGCGTGAGTGGCATCACTAGTTTTTCTGCAAGGGATAAAATGTGCCATTTTCGAGAATCTGTCCACCACCACCATCACCGAGTTATAACCCCATTGTGTCCTAGTTAGACCCAAAACAAAGTCCAATCTGACTGAGTTCCACGGTCTGCCTAGAATAGGTAACGGTGTGTACAATCCCATGTTTTGATTGTGACCCTTCGCGAACTGGCACACTTTACATCTGGTCACAAATGGTTGTACATCCCTTCGCATCTTTGGCCAAAATTAGAAATGACTGAGTTGCTCGAGTGTCTTGTCCATGCCGAAATGTCTGGCTAGACCTCCACTGTGCTTCTCCCGAATAATGTTCTCCCTCACCGAGTAATCAGGAATGCATTGTTGTCCTCCTCTAAACAACATTTTCTCTTGCAAGTTATAGTCCAACCATGGACTATTATCTCTCACCAAGGGATTCTGAAATGCCTCATAGACTTCTTTAAAATCTGTGCCAGTTTGATATAAATCTCTCAAGTGCTCAAAACCCAACACTTGTACAATACTCTCCTGCAGAACTAAGGCCCTCCTACTCAATGCATCTGCCACCTTGTTGGCCTTCTTGTTGATGTGTTTCAACATTAAGGTGAAACTCTGCAAATATTCCACCCACTTGGCATGTGTGGTTCAGCTTGTGTTGTTGCATTACATACTATAGCACAGAATTATCTGAAAACAACATAAATTCATTTCCCAGCAAATAATGCCTCCAGTGTTTTAATGCATGTATAACATCATAGAACTCCTTGTCATAGGATGAATATTTCTGTCTCCTTTCATTTAGCTTCTCGCTAAAAAATGCAACATGTTTATCCTCTTGGCTAAGTACAACTCTAATAATCGTTCTACTAGCATCACAGTGAACCTGAAAAAGCTTTTCAAAGTCTGGCAATCTCAGGATCAGTCTCTCTGTGATCTTTTCTTTAGTAGTTGAGAACTTCTCTCCACTGAATCAATCCATTGAAAAGGCTGATTGGCATTTTTAATGGTGTCCAACATAGGTGCACAAATTTCGCTAAAATTTCGTATGAATTTTCGATAAAAACTCACTAGTCCATGAAAGCTACATACCTCAAATAAACTTTTCGAAGATGGCTAATTAACTATCACTGCGATCTTCTCTGTATCCATCTTTAGTTTGTTTTCTGCTATTACAAAGCTCAAATAAATCAATTCCTTCTACAGAAAAGTACACTTCTTCAGATTTATCAGCAGTTTATTCTACTTTAATTTTTCCAGCACTTTCCGAACATGTCGAAGGTGATCCTCCCTTGTCCTGCTGAAAATTAGTATGTCATCCAGGTACACTATCACAAATTTTCCGATGTACTCTTTCAGCATTTCATTCATTAATCACATAAACGTACTGGGTGCATTGCTCAACCCAAATGGCATAACCAGCCATTCATACAGTCCCTCATTCATCTTAAACGTTGTCTTCCACTCATCCCCCTCTCGAATTCAGATCTAATGATACCCGCTTTTCAAGTCTATCTTAGAAAAATATGTTGCCCCGCTTAGACAATCCATCATGTCATCCATTCGTGGCAATGAAAACCTATACCGGATGGTGATTTTGTTGATGGCTCTCGAGTCTGTGTACATCTACCATTCTCCTCCTTTCTTGGGAGTGAGAACCGTTGGAACTGTGCAAGGGCTCAAACTCTCCCTTATCAATTCTTTATCTAGCAGCTCCTACACCTGCTTCCTAATCTCTTCATTGTTCTTGAGGCTCATTCGCTATACTGCCTTGTTCGGCAAACTTGCTCGAGGTATGAAGTCAATATGGTGACTTATGCTTCTTTTGGGGGGTAATTTGTCTAGCAAGTAATCCACCACTATGTCTATAAATTAGGTAAATCCGATACCTTTGTGTGCAATAGTACTGTTTTTGCTCTTCTTACAACTGCATAACTCACCTTGCTATCCTCAACTTGTTTCAGAAACTGTTTCCCACTAACTAACAATCCTCTTGGCTCACCTGTTCTTGTTGTCCCTTCCTTTTTGATTGGCACACGCATATGCTTGATTCCATCCTTGACAAACTTATAGAAGTTCGTCAATCCATCATGTACCACCTTTCTATCGTACTGCCATGGGCTGCGTAGCAGTATGTGACATACATCTATTGGCATGATGTCACAAATGACCTTATCCATATATCTACCTATTTGAAACTCCACCTCGCATTGTTCATCCACCAGCAACTGATGGCCTTTTTGCAGCCATGAAACTTTGTAAGGGGTGGGATGTTTCAATTGCTTCAATTCCAAATTTTCCACCATCTCTGTGGCTACCAAGTTATTTGTACTACCACTGCCAATAATTAGCTTGCAACACTTACCATCTGACTTACAAAATATTCTAAACAAAGCCTTCTACTGAGTTTGTTTGGTGGTTTCTTTTGCTGGTTTTAGCAACTCCCTGTTCAACACTAGGGCTTCCCTTGTTTTTGGAGCATTCTTTGCTTCTTGGGGAGGTCCCTCTGCTTCTTATGGTTATTTGATATATGCACCCCTCCGTCATGCTTCGTCTGCCTCAGGACACTCAAATGATCTGTGTCCCCATTTATGACACTTTTAACATTGGTAACGAGCTCCTCTGCCTCGGCTATTTCCCCTGCCTCGTTGGCATGGCCTACCACCTCTCGTATTATCACCTTTGTCCGCTGATCTGGAAGCTCTCAAACTGCTACCTTCCTCATTACTACTAGCAGTCCGCCCTCTCCCATATGACTGGCCTTTTCCCCTGCAGGCTCCACGTCCTCCCCTGGCATTCTGCCTTCTAGTAATTTTCTCTTTAGCTTTCATTGCACTCTGGTATGCTTCTTCAATGTTCTTTGGAGACAGAATACTAATTTCATCTGAAATTTCTAGTCTTAAACCATTTACATGGCTGTCTTTTCCGAGGTATCCTCTGTATAACTGGCTATTAGGTTCACTCGATAAAACTCCTCAGTGTACTCCCTCACAATCATTCCTTTCTGTATCAGATTTTGTACTTGTCTGTGTAATGCAATCTGATAGTCTTTCGGCAGAAATATGCCCTTCGACTTGGCCACCATCCTTGACCAGGTTTTAATCGGAAACTTGCTCAATCTCCTTCTCTCTATTTGGACACTGTCCCACCACAGGGATACATGTCCCTTCAAATTCGTCACAACGAACTTAACTCTGTGTTCTTCACTGACCTCCTCACATTCAAAATACTTATCCAACTCATTGATCCAATCCAATAGAACCTCTATGGATAGGCTACCGTCATAATTTGGGAGTCTTAGTTTGGGTTTACTGCTTGCCATTAAAACAGATCTCAACAGTCTCATTTATGGGCCCTCGCCATCCGATCCATCTGTTGTCGCTTCAGCTTCCTCTTCGTTGTCATCGCCTACCTTAGGGTCTCTTCTTCTCCCTGCTTCGACTACTTCCAAACGGGTAGTAAGAATCCTAATCTCCTCTCTCAGTCCTTCCTCTGCTATCCTCCAAACACCTCTTCGACGCCCTCTCCTTCCTACCTTCATTTCTTCAGTCAATTTCAACTGCTCTGATACCACTATCATGGGACCAACCCAACATTGTTCGGAGTATCAATAATTAAATGATTGTAATGTGATTTAACTATGGATTAATTTGTGATTACCAATGCCCTCAGATATTTTTGGAAAGTGATAGGTGGCATTTATGTTTCCAATCAATGTTATGTATTAAGCTTGGGTTGCGTTTCTCGCTCTTTGTTTCGCCAAAATGCCTCCTCTGTCGCTCATTCAGTCATTTTGCATTTGTTCGCCGAGGGTTTGTTTTGGTGTGGTTCTGCTACTTGGGTATGCAGCTATGCTGCAACTTCTGAGCACACCTTTTGGTTTGTTTTCTGGTCCGACAGTGTGACTCTCATGCTTGGTTTTTATGCTTGTGTCGATAGTCTCTGGCCCTAGTTTGTTGGGCAACTGAGAATGATTTTACTGCCGCCTGTGTAAGTAGTTTTATGTGCCCTTTCTGCTATAGTCTCAATCAATCTTTGTTCCACGAACTCGGGTTCTGGTATGTGGTTGTCTTGTTTTTGAAACTCAGTGGTTGGCATGCATTCAGGTCTCGAAATAGTGGCATTCTTCGTCTTCGGCTTCAGTGCAGGTACCTCCTCTATCCTTGATTCATTTTTCCACTTTCATTCATCTATTTCTAGCGTGGCCGCTCTTTTGTCTTTCTCGTTGGTTGGAATTTGTGTGTTAAAGACTCATTTTCTGTTATGACTACCAATCCTTCAGGTATGGTAAAGGTATCTTCCGTATATTTTCTTTCATGCACTGTGGTTTTGTTTTCCTCTATCAATTTGCGCTAACAACTGTGTGTTGGCTCCTCTGCACGTGTTGGGCTTTGCGGTTGGTTATACTTGGAACGAACACATCGGTCTTTGCTTGGTAGGCTCTGCCAACGTAATTAGTCTTCAACCTTTTCCTTGTCTTTGGAACAGGCCTGTGAGTATGCGGGTTTGTCTCCCCTCAATTCTTATTCAATGCGGCTCTCAATTGTAGCTAGCGTTCTGGCCGTTTTGCTATCTTAGGCTTTCACGTTCTCGTGATTGTTGGCTGTAACTTTCTATGTATGGGAACAGTTTCTCAAAACCCTCACCTAGGGTTTGTCGATTGTTGGCTTATGTGACTGTCCATGTATTATTTTGGAACTCTGTTGTATATCCTCATACATTTCATTTTGTATTTCGAAGAAATTTTTCACGAAAGAATATTGGTTTTGATTTACTTGAGTTTTAATGATGTGATTAGGCTCTCGTTCTTTTCAATCTGGATTCAACCCCTTCTAACTTCAATTGTTGTTTTGCGACTGTGTTTGTAACGCTTTTCTACAAACAAGAAATTCTGTGGTTGTTTTGATAATTTGTCCTCGTGGTCGATTTCGAAGTTAAAGGTTATTGTATGGCTTGTAGGTGCTCTACTTGTCCTCGTACTTGTTTGTGTTCGCTCCTGTTCAGTCAATGCTATTTTCTTCTATAGAAATACAAACTCTTGTTCTCGCATTTGCATTTTTGTCTCACTGTCTCGACTATCTCTCACGGAAACAAAAAGAATTAAATGAATTGGTCCGTGAGCGTTGTATTGTCTATTCAGATGTTCAGTGAATTAGGAAGCAAAACGAAAATATAACAGAACACACAAATGGATTGAATTGTGTGCTCTATTATTATTATTATTACTTGAATGCAAAGAAACGTTGAACTCTTTCCATGGATTTTTCATGTACATTTGTAGTCTTTGTTCACAATTACTTGAACTGTATAGTTACTGTTTGTTAGTTTTAATTTTGTTTAGTTACATAACGATGCTTGTATTCGGTTCTACTCTATGACAAGATTTTACATCAAATACATTTTGTTTTTTTTTTTGCAGAATGAAAAAACTGTTATTAAATCTCTATTGTTTAAAGAGAGACAATCTAACGACCCTAACTGACCAAACTGTCCATTAACTAGTAATGAAATTAAAAGTAAAACAAAAACTTACATCCTACTTTGACAAACTAACATAAAAAAAAACAATTTGTTAAGTCAACTTCCATCTTGGTGAAGACCCACACCCGATCATGGTGCCCTAGTTGGATGCTCGTGCATCACAAAATTTATTTTATTCATTGAAATAAAAGTCATAAAATATTTATTTATTGAAATAAAAATAAAAATAAATTATTTATTGAAATAAAAACCAAAAATAATTTTATTATATTGAAAAAAATTAAGATAAATTATTACAGGTTGAAATGAAATAAAAATAAAAGTGCATTTATTAATTTTATTTATTGAAATATAAAAATAAATTGAGATAATGTAATGAGATTAAATATTAATTAATTCTTTTTTTAATAAAAATATAGAAATATTATTTCTTATGGCCTGTGAAGAAAGAGTCAGAAAGAAAATACAATGGGGGAGGAAAGAAGCATAATCGTTAGTTTGGGTTGCAAAATGTTGTGCCTCCTTGGCGCCGCCATTGCAAGAAAATGTTGTTGGTCGGGTTGGGTTTTCGACCAGTAGGCATCCATTTCGAAGATGGGGGATGGGAGTTGTGATGGTGCCTGCAAGGGAAGGTGAAGGTGAAGGGAAAGCATAACAGTCACCATAATGTTAAGGGGAGTGTGAATGTTTGTTTGCATCTTTTTGCACGTTTCTATTGTGCGGAGTAGATGTGGTGGAGTAGATGTTTGGCGTTTAGTGGGGAATTGTGCAAGGCTTTGATTCGACTTGTCCATCTACCGTTTGGAAAAAGGTTGGCCACCATCCTTATGGGAATGGTGGCCACGATCCTTGGAAATGGTTTTCATTGTTACTGTACACTGTCATGAAGCAAAATATTTAAGTATTTAATGCAATCAAAAATGCGTTTGATGTAACCTAGTAGGAATTGTGAAAGAAAAATTGAGAAATCTACTTGCTGTGATCTATAAGGGGTTGTAAATAAATGAGATAAATAGAGACATAAACTATAGAGATTGGTTAGATAAACTATATATAGATATAGATAGGTGACATATTTGAGAATTGTGTTTTAACATTTAAAGAAACATGGTGGCATATTTTGGAAAAAAAAATCACATTCAAAGAAAGAAAAATTTACTTGAAGGGGAGGTGGTTAAAGTTACATTTAGATATGATAGCTTGTTAGAATACTTTGTATAGATTGGGTTAGCCCAGGGGCAAGTTAGAACACTAACAACCTGAGGCAGTCCCTGAAGTACAATGAGGTGGGAAATTAAAAATTGAACCATGCAAGGCCATATTCGAGGAGTTTAAAAAGATCCCAAAAAAACTAAGATTTCTGAAATGGTTATATAACACCCTCTGACATTCTGACGGTCTGCTCTGTCGACCTAGCCTGTGTAAATGTGTTAGAAAACCTACACAGATGAATCTAGCTAGTAAAGGTTGAACACACAGCTTTCCAGAGCAAAAACATTAAAAGAAAATTGAAAGAAGAAAAGAATGATTCATTAGAAAATATGTTACAATGCTCATTATATAGCATTAGTGGGTGAAGATCCCAAGGTAATGAACTATAGTGGGTGAAGATCACAAGGTAATGAACTATAGTGGTGATCAATGAGAAGACTCAACACCTACAACAAGTTCCGGAGATAACTAGTCAGTTGCGGAGTTAAAGAAGGAGCAAATCAAGGAGTAAATCATGCAAAAGGAATCTTGCATGCAATCCCATGCTCTAACTAGTAGTCCGCATGTAGATGTGTAGTAGTTGCATGTAGTTGCATGCTTTAAATAAGAGTCCGCATGCAGTTGCATGTAGTCCGCATGCAGTTGCATGTAGTTGCATGTAGGTGTAGTAGTTCCAACACCCCCCCTGAACACCACTATGGGAAAAATAGAAAATGGGCCCCGACAACTAAGGCCAAAGGTCACCCAAAATACAATGCAACATGTATTAAAATTGAGGAAAGAGGGAAAACCTCATGGGAAAAACCCCCCCTCAAAATATAATGTAATCAAAACAAAAGAGGAAAAAAAAAGACAGTTGCTAAGCAACTATGTCCTTCACTCCAAGACGATCACGCAGAGAGCGAAACTTCTGCTCAGTGAATGTCTTGGTGAAGATGTCTGCAGTCTGTTCGGCTGAGGGACAGAATTGCAAATCAATGACCCGATCATGTACTAAGTCTCTGATGTAGTGCATATGGATCTCTATGTGCTTCGTCCACTGCCGCTGTACTAGATCCCTGCAAAATTTGAGAGTGCTCTGGTTGTCACACCAGATGACAATGGACTGCCAGAACTGAACACCCAACTCAGTGAGGAAATGTTGTAGCCACAGAGCCTGAATAGTGATGTTGACTACTCCTCTGTACTCGGCCTCAGCTGAAGAGAGAGCAATAGCAGCCTGCTTCTTGCTCGACCAACAGATAGGGCAAGATCCTACACTGAGTGAATATCCGGAGGTGGACTTGCAATCAATGCTGTCTCCCGCCCAATCAGAATCTGTGAAGCCAAGGAGATTCAATGCAGTCCCTGCTGCATAGTGAATCCCGAAGGTGATGGTGCCCTGCACATATCGGAGGATGCGCTTGGCAGCATTCCAGTGTAGCTCATGCGGCTCCTGCATGTATCTGGAAACTACCCCGACTGCATATGAGAGATCTGGTATGGAGTGGGTGAGGTACAATAAGCTCCCCACTAGCTGCCGGTAGAGAGTGCTGTCAACTAATGGAGTGTCACCTCCATCCTCAAGGCGGACCCCAGACAGAAAAGGAGTCGGTGCTGGCTTGCAGTCAGCCATGCAAAATCTCTCGAGGAGATCCCGTGCATACTTAGCCTGAGAGAGTTTGATGCCTGTGGCATCTTGGCTAATCTCAAGACCAAGAAAGAAGTGTAATGGACCCATGTCCGTCATCAAGAACCTATCATGCAAGGCCCTCTTGACTGTAGCAATGGTTGAAGCCGAGCTGCCAGTGATTAGGAGATCATCTACATATGAAACTAAGATAAGAAGAGAATCATGTGTCCTAAGCATGTAAACATTCGGATCAGACTTACTTTCAAAGTTTTGTGATAAGAGAAAAGAATCCATCTTCACGTACCAAGCTCTCGGGGCTTGCTTAAGGCCGTAGAGAGATTTCTTCAGTCTACAGACCAAAGATGAATCCTGAATGAAACCATGTGGCTGCTCCATGTAGATCTCCTCGGATAGGTCTCCATGAAGAAAGGCATTCTTCACATCCATCTGATGTACTTCCCACCGTTGGGCAGCTGCAATGGCAAGTGTAAGGCGTATGGAATCCATCTTTGCTACTGGAGCAAAGGTCTCGTCATAATCAATGCCATGCACTTGTTGGAAGCCTTTAACTACTAGCCTCGCTTTCCGTCTGGTGATTTGCCCATTTGCAGCACTCTTGGTCCTGTAGACCCATTTTCATCGGACAAGTTTCCTTCCTGAAGGAAGGGGGACCAGATCCCAAGTCTGGTTCTCAAGGAGGGAGTTATACTCCTCCTCCATGGCAGACTCCCAAGCTGGATGCCCAGCAGCCTCAGCATAAGATTGTGGATCAGAAGACTGAACCAAATGACAATGCCAGGAGGGCGATGGTTCAGTGGCAACGAGGACAAGAGGAGGCTCAATAAACTCTTAGCTATTCCTCTGCAGATCTGAATTATCCCCCACAAGACCGTTTCTAGCAGCTGGTTGGTCTTGTGCATATATCTCCCGTAAGCTCCTTGTTCTCTGATTTATGACAGGGGAATATGATTCACTGCTGGAAGCCCGATCTGGGCTTGGATGTGGATCATCATTTGCATGCACTAGATTTGTATCTGAAGAATTTGTCTCTGCATCTACATGCTCTTCCTTGGCATCTGTATGATCTGTATCTGCATTTGAGTGCACTGAGTCATCATCTCGGACATGAGGTAGATAAAAAGTGTCTGCATGCGGCGACTGAGGTGCATGCAAAAGACTTTCCTCAAATTTGACACTTCGCTCAATGATGAGCTTGTCCGTAGAGGGAATGAGGAGTCAATATCCCTTCACACCATCAGGGTATCCAACAAAGATGCACTTAATGCTCTGTGGATCAAGAGCTTTCCTCTTTTAAGAGGGGATCCGAGCCCATGCTCGAGAGCCGAAAACACGGAGGTGAGTGATCTCTGGTTTAGTGCCGCTCCAAGCCTCAAAGGGGGTCTGATCCTTGATAGACCTATGAGGAGATATTTTCTGGATGTAGTTAGCACAATTAAGTGCTTCGGCCCATAGCTTATGAGGCAATGACTTAGCATGCAGCATGTAGGAAGCCATCTCTTTGAGAGATTGGTTCTTTCTCTCAGCAACTCCGTTCTGTTGCGGAGTTTATGGAACTATGTACTACAACTGTATGCCGGACTGAAGGAAAAGGTTCCGAAGTGCTGTGTTAACATATTCCCCCCCATTGTCTGTACGGAGAGCTTTGATCTTTCTCTCTGACTGTATCTCAACTAGTGCTTTGAAATCTTCAAAGTGCTCAAAAACTTCAGATTTGTTCCTGAGAAGATACACCCAAGTATACCGTGAGAAATCGTCAATAAATGTAAGCATATACCTTGCTTTGTTGATGGAAGGATGAGGAAAGGGCCCCATGAGATCACTATGGATCAGATCTAGAGGAGAGGATGCTCTGTGAGTCTTGCCGGTGTCAAACTTTTCTCTGTGATGTTTTCCAAGAACACATCCTTCACAAACTCCTTCGGAGAAACTGATATTTGGCAAGCCTTCCACCATCTCATTCTTGCTTAGCTGCTGCATATACCTGTAATTTAAGTGACCGAACCTTTCGTGCCAAAGCCTACTACTATCATGAGCATGTGTAAACAATAAGGAGGATTCAGATTCAATAAATTCAGAAAATGTATACAGTCTGGCTCCATTGTTTACCTCACCAGTTGCAATTTTGGCACTGCTATGTAGATCATATATGTTTACTGCATATGGAGTGAATTCCACTCTCTTTC
>APFE031273397.1:0-33401 GCA_000404065.3 Pinus taeda | reverse complement strand
ATATTCTATTGTAGTAGATGTCTCCTCTATAAAGAGGAGACATCTACATGAAACGGGGGATAGTCAGTCTGTAATCAATGTTTTGAAGAACATTAGCAAGTCTGAGTTCGATTGTACTCAATCTTTTTGGCAGATAAATATAAACTGGTTCTGAGCACTTAAATCCGCCTCTTTCTTTTCGGGGAATCTTGTGAGAAGGACTGGGCCCACCTTCCTCACAAGATTCACCCATTTGTTTTCCTGTTGGTTGTGTAGATGTATGGTAAGTTCTTCTCGGCACTCTGTGTGGATTTAACAGTATTACCTCTGGCATTCTTTGCTTTACAAGTACTCTGTTTCATTGCTTTTTGAGTTTGTTTCTCACCGGTGAATGAGAGTGCTGTGTGCATTAGCACTTCTGATAACAGAGGCAGGTGCTGGACGTCCCCATCAGGAGGATAGGGTCCTGGTCCTCTGACAGAAGAACATCCATTATTTCGTTTCTCAGATTTGTAATTCTAACTAGTTGTTTTCATTTTAAGGTACTGTAATGATATAACATAAGAAGTACGTATGCTACAGCTTTTGATGCTTTTTGGGTTTTAAGTACATACAGTACGCATTGCCTTTGAAATAAAAGGACTTTCCCTGGTCGATAATTAATGTGGCACTTGAATGTTTAATTCACAACAATCCAACTAGCCAACAATGCCCAATGGGGTATGTTATGAAACAATGGATGCATCAACAAGAAAATATAACTTACCCTTCTCCTCTAGGCTTATTAGTGTCTCATTTAGCTTTTTCTTCATTTGCTTGACTTTGACATTTAAAATTTGATTTCTTGTGTACTAATGGATGTCCATTTTCCTTTGCAACTTTTTATCCCTGTTGGATTTTTCAAGGAGCCTCTTAAGGTGGCAATATACTTTGTCGATCCAAAACTCTTTGTGCTCATTTATTTCCATGGCAATCCTCTCTTCAAAGGTCAATTCTTCCACTGGTGGCCTTTGTTCTCTTTTAGTGTGAAGTGCCTTCCTAAGAGCAATTTTCCTTGGTCTATTCCTTGACACATGTCCTTCATGTTGTTCAATGTCCTAATGGTCCACCACTTGCATTTAATCTCTTGCTTCTTGGCCTTGAATTGCTCTTTCTTCATGACTAGTTTTTGTGCCTTAAGTTGACTATTTTCTTGCTTAGGGAATGAAATGATCAATTTAGCCCTTGCCAAATTGTCTTTGAGATCCATGATATGAGAATCCTTCTCCTTGATGACTTTTTGCAGGGCTTAATGCTCACCTTGTGCCTCTAAGTCAAGTAGGTCAAATTCATGCTGAATGGGCTCCTCATCATGCAAAGAAGCCTTATGATGTTATGGTGATCCCTATTTTGTTGATGTAGTAGGCTTGGCCCCTTCCTCAATTTGAGGAGAACAAGCCTTATGCCTCTCTGATATGTCTTGGTCACCTCAGGTCTGGGTGCCTTGGAAACCTCATCATGTTTGCTTAACGACCCCACCTCCATGAGTTGTTATGACATGGTTTGGTGCAACTTTAGTGAAGTCGTTATATTCGTTTTCAAGGCTACCTCAATGAAGGTGTCCCATGTTATGTTCTTCTCTACCAACAAATGGAGTACTATAAATTTTATCATGCTATGGTGAAAGAGATTTGGGTAATTCTCTTTGCCTTTCAATTGCACCCTCTCAGACATTTTGGTTAGGCTCCTATACAAGTAGCTACACAAATTGAGAGACTTGACAACTGTAAAGTGCATGAGCAGCCTTATGTGGTATTGATATAACCTGGAAAATTTTCCCTTACATGTGAAGAACTTCATGAAAACCTTCATTAATGGTGCATATCCCTCCAAAAGGTATCTGAATGGGAAAACATGTAAGTGAGCTCCTTTGTATTGCGATTTCAAGTACGGTTTGTCCTCTTCTAGGTCTAGGTTCATGCCTTTGAACTAGTTTTCACCATGGTTTCCTATCCATGTAGCTTGAGAAATGGAATCCACTGAAAACATGAAATTGGTCCCTGCAATGGTGATCTTGTCTTCCTTCAAGTTGAGGGAAAATATACTTATGAGATGCTCATGGTAACATAATTCTTGCACTCTTTGACAAAACCCTAAACAATTGACAACTTCAAAGCATTTCATGACAAATGGGTAGGAGGTGTTTTCATTTCAATTAAAGGTCTCAAACCTCAGTATCTTGCCCCCCTTCTTGTACTTCCTTTTCTCTGATAGTGATGAGTGAGGCTCCATACTTCAAACCCTAAGTTAAAGGCAAGCAAAAACAATGAAATTTTCTATTGTGAGGGAATGAGGTGGTATGATGGACTTGGGAGTTGGGACGATGTTAGTGAGTAGGGGAAGAATGAATTTTGGTAATTGAGTGAGGGGATGGGGTGGAAAAGGCCAAAACATAGGCGTGCCCTAGAAAGAGATACGATAGACTAGGGTTTAGAGGAAAATGATAGAAAATGAGGGGGAAAGGCTTTGTGATGAATGGAGATGGTGTATTAGCTGTAAATAGAGGTGTAGGGACGAGGAATCTAGGGTTTAGGGAAGAAATTCATCATTTGAAGATCAAAACAATGAAAATCATGTAAACCGTGGGAGAAGAAGCATTTGATCAACTTATTGACATATGAGGCAAAGGAGGACATGAAAATGATTAAACATACTTGTTATAGACCATGGAGCTTTGAAAAATGGATTTTGGTGATCAAACACCTATTTTGGACAAGTATGCCATGTGCACAATGAAGGCCTCCTATGCATAGCATGTTGTCCAGGTGCACAACAAGCACTCTCTGTGCACAATGAGGGCCAATTTTTTCCAGTGAGAGCTATGTAATCACAATTTTTTGCAAAGAAGAGGGGGGAGCTCGATGCTAGGATGGTAGACAAGTGCAAAGGAGTGTTAATGAGATCCTCCATGTGCTTTTACAACTTTCTCTTGGTGTCTAAGTGATCAATAAGGTAAGATGGACTACCCCACCTATTCACTCTCTTTTTGAGTCTTGTAGCCTTAGGACTTCTTCTTGTAACTTTAGAACTCTAGGAGAATTGCTACATATAAAAAAAATAAATTGCAATTGAAATCAAGTATTATTGAACAAATTTACCTCTAGGAACTCCTCATTTGCCAGATTTATACATGAAATGACTGATTTTATGACCTTAGCCCTCATTCCCTAATCGTGACACTGAGCTGAAGTGATGTTAATGATGTTTAAATGAAGCTAGACTCAACTGAGTGATGAAAGTGATCAGCATATGAAATTCTTGAGAGAGTCGAAATAGCCCTATACGCACTAGCGAGTGACCAAATTTTTATTTGAAGATTCAATGAAATGACAAAAATTTGGCTTGATACCCTAACAACACCTTGTAAGAATGTATTAGATCACTGATGATGGGCTGAACTGACTGACACTAACATTAGGAATATGAACCCTTAGATTAATAAACCCAAGGCATTAATATTATAAGCCCAATGGATTAATTCTAAAACCTCAATGTATTATAAAAACAAGGGAATAATATAGAACCCAAGGATTAATATTATAACCCCAAGGCATATAAACCCCAAGATAAATATTACAAATCCTAAAATAAGCATCGTTCACCATGGTTAACCATGGTTCATTTTCATATGGAGACAATTTTTGAGACAACTCGATGTTGAATCATGGTTGAGCATGATTGATTTTCATTTTGAGACAATATTTGTCATAATGCGAAGTTTGAACATGGTCAATTTTCATATTGAGAAAATCATTGCCACAATGTGATGTTATACCATGCTTGACCATGATTATAAACCCAATAGATTTATATTAAGCCCAAGGATTAATATTATAAACCCTATGAATAATATTGCACCCTAGGAATGTAAACCCTTATATTAATAAACCCAACAGATTGATATTATAAACCAAAGGGAATAATAGACTGAACACATTAATTATAAAGACGAAAGGGATTAAAGCCTAAGGGATTAATATTAAACCCAACAGATTAATATTATAAACCCCACATATATAAACCCTAAGATAAATACTATAAACCCTAAAATAAACCTAGTTGCCCATGCTTTTTCTCATATTGAGACAATGTTTGTCATAATGGGACGTCAAACAATGGTTGACCATGGTTGATGATGGTTGACAATGGTTGATTTTGATATTAAGACAATGTTTATAACAATGTAATGTTGGACCATGGTTGACCATGGTTGATTTTCATATTGAGACAATATTTGTCACAATGCAATATTGGACCATGATCGGTTTTGATATTGACACAATATTTGTCACAATGTGACATTGGGGCATGGTTGACCTTGATTCTAAACCCAAGGAATTTAAATTAAGCCCCAAGATTAATACTATAAAAGCCATAAATAATATTATACCTTGGGAATATGAACCCTCAGATTAATAAACCTAAGGGACTGATATCATAAGCCCAAGGGATTAATTATAAAACCCAAAGGTATTATAAACCCAAGGTATATAAACCCTATGATAAATATTATAAACCCTAAAATAGACATGGTTGACGATGGTTTATTTTTATATTGAGAGAATCTTTGTCACAATGCAACGTTGACCATTGTTCACCGTTGTTGACCATGATTGATTTTCATATCGAGACAATATTTCTCACAATGCAACATTATTAAAATTGACATAATATTATTCCCCCTTAGAATAATATTATGTCAATTATAATATTGATCCCCTCAGTTTATAATATTGATCCCTTAGGTTTATTAATCTACAAGGTTTATATTATTAATCCCTTGGGTTTATTAATCATAGTATTTAATTATCCCTTTTGTTTATCAATATTACGCTTTATAATATTAATAAACAGTTTGGTTTATTAATTCCTTGTGTTTGGTAATACCTTGGGGTTTTAATATTAATCTCTTGGATTTATTAATTGCTTGGGTTTATAATATTATTTACACGGGTTTATGAATTATAATATAATAATATTATTATTTTCAAATATAATAATAATAATTATCATATTCTCATTTTAATTATATATTTATTGATATCAATATAAATATGAATATTAAATTTGTACCATTGATGCCTATATATGCTTATTGGCGTATATCAACTACATTTATAAATGTGGCTGTGCTAGTTAATATTTTTTTTTTTTTGTAAACTTGGTGGTGCTTCCTCTATTTATATTAGCTTTTCAAAAACAAAACTTCCATTTTCTCCAGGTGGCTTACATGTCCGAAGGAAACCAGGTAGCCACCTGTCTGCATTAAAACCTATCCAAAATTTGAAAAGGTCTTTCTTTATCCATCTAGCGACATTGTTTTTACTGTCTATACTATTGTCCAGATTAAACAAGTAAATTATTTTCATCAAAATTTTATGAGAAATGTACTAGACCTCTACTTTAGTCCACGTCTAAGGTATTACGAGGGCTAGAGCTTTGGTACTAGATCCAACCATCTCGCTCTGCTTCATGTCTTGTGGTGTCTACTCAATTCTTCCCAAGGCCAAGTTGTTTATATAATTTTGTATTTGGAATGTTGCAATTGCCCTGAGGAGTTCTGCCTTGATAGGATCGTTTTCCTTGGCATTCTCCTTTGTATCTGATCCACCGCTAGCTGCTTTTTCCCAGTTAAGGGTCGTGGCCTGTGCCACCACGTTCTTCATGACCCAATACTGTTGTGTTGGTTTTCTAAAGAGGGAATTCCCTAGATCGGGAACCATATTTTCCCACTCCTCCATGGGGATGTCTTGGTTCTTTATATTGTTGTCTAGTTCGCACTCCCATCCAACAATTTTGGCTCTGATGTCTAGCGGCTTCCCTGCCATGTAGGTGTCAATGAGGGTTTTCATATGTTCACAAACTGACTTTCTCCCTTTTTTCTTTTGTTCTTTATTCAAGCCACTCATTCCCTCTGTCATCTTTTTGTCTCTATTGCCCCTCCTCGTCACCATTTTACAACCTGCGTACGTGTTGTTGACTCTTTTTATCTTTGTCTTCCTCACTGTGATGGGCGTGGTGTGAGGTGAGACCTATCACATAGCCATTACGATTATCATTTTGATAATAATAAAAAAAGACAATTTCCCATTTACCTGTGTCCTTTTTCTTATCCCTTCGAGTGCCAGAATTTGTGGTCTTCGATATTTCTTTTAGAATTTCACCAATCCTCTCAAAACTATGGGTTCTTTCCTTTCTTATCTCCCTTGAAGTGTTTCCCTCATGGCAAGAAATGTCACGCAAACCGCCTGTGCAGGGCATCTGCATAGTTTCGTCACCAGGGAAGGTTGGTTTGTTGTTCCTCACTTCATAGGGTCTTTTGTTTTTGGGTATGTTCTACCTTAGAATGCTCACCATATGTTTTTCATCCCCTAGAGGTTTCTTGTTTCCCTGGTTCCCTCTTTTCTCAGTTCTACTTGCTCTCCAAGGTTTTTCCTTGTTACCTTCTAGTTTTCTCTTAGAGATTCCAATGGGGATGATTATAGTCTCACTCTTCCTTATTTTGTTTCAAGAATTTGCCGTGGTGGAAACCTTTCCCATCTTGGATTGTATTCCCTCCCTCCTTAGCTTACTACCCAGGATTTTCATTGCCCATTCCACTATATTTGGCTGACCAGGATCACAAGAGGTCCTAGGTACCTCCTTGTGAGAATCATACCTTTTCCTTAACAAATTTCCTATATTAATGCAGAGATTCATCCTATGCCTTATGAAGCTAGGGGCCAGAGGGTAAAGATACCAACTTTCAGGATTGGTTACGCTTCCATTCGTAGGATGCAATGTCATTCCTTGACCACCTTTCCTCTCTCCAATTTTCGTCTCTTTCTTTTGCATGCATATGTCTATGGCTTGATCTCCCTTATGGTTTATCCCCGTCCCCTTCCTATCATTTCCATTTGCTGCCACCTGTCTATCATCATTCCCTGCACTAATCCCTGTGCCATCACCTCAGAATGCTGACCCTCCGTCCTGGCTACCACCTCCTCGCATTAACCCTCACTTACTCCAGGCTGCTCTTGCCATATGCTCACTTCCCTCGCCCTGCCACTTGCTCGTGTCCTTCTACCTGCCCTCCTTCTAACCCCCTTGTCATCTTCACTATCCTCCTTATATATCTCCACCATCATTCTCTCGGGGGTTGTTCCTTCTCTGCCATGACCATCCACTTGCCTTTGCCCCTATCCTCTCACTCCATTTCCCTTATCTGTCGTTTCACACAATTGGCCTCTTCCTCCCCCGCCCTAGTCCCATCTCCCCAGTCCCTCTTGTTTCCTTGTCTTACACCCTCATTAGGGGTTCCCCTCTCCTTATTTTTCTTGTTCTAGGATTTTTACTAAGTTTGCCATTTCCTCCATTTGGTCTAGCTCTTCCTCGTTTACATATATAGTGATTCCTACATGGTTGCTTCCCCAATTAGCCAGGTTGTCCGTTGGTGCATTGCCATTCCTTCTTACATGGGTGGGGAGGATGTAGTCTATTTATCTGGTTAGTTTACCAATCTCCTGCACCAGCCAAGTTGTTCTACAACTTTGGATGATCTTCTCCCACTAGGTTCCTTACTGTGGATTTTTCACTCTTTCGATTTCCATTTTTGAATCACCATCAACTTGTAGTTTTTGATATTTCTCACTTATTGCAATTTTCAGCCCTTTGTTCAGGGCGTGAAGCTCCACTTCATTATTTGTCGTGTTGCCATAGTCCATCACATAGATTTTGAGTGTCCTCACCCTATCATCTCTAAATAGTCCTCCTGACCTCACCTCGCCAGGATCCCCTTTTGCAGCATCGTCGAAGTTTAGTTTGATGAAATCCTTTTGGGGACTTCTGAATTGGTTGACATTAGCTGCTTCATTGGTTTGGTGTTTCCTAGTTGGCTCATGCATCATGCTTGGTTTTAGGTTCAGGAGGGTCATTATTTTTTCTTACTTTAGGTTACTTTTCCAATCCTCCTCAAACCAATTCTCTGTTAGAATAGTCCCTCTCATGTTTTGAGTTATCTGGTTCCATTTTTCTGTTTTTGCTCTACCTTCATCCTTGAATATCATTCTGTTTCGCTCTTTCCATATATTCCACATGAAAAATCTTAGCGAGAGTCTCCAGGCCCTATTCAGAACCGTGTTCTAGTATGGATTTTTCCTCCAGTTCCCTATTGTTGTTTGCATGTTGTTTGGATTCTTGTCACTAATTTCAAAAAGTTGCTGATGTTGTTTCCACAGGTTATCGCTGAAATTGCAAGCATTGGTAAGGTGCTCCATTGTCTCTTCCTGTTCTTGACAGAGGACGCATCTTGATGGGCCTTGCATTCCTTCTTTTTGCAATTTGTCCCATGTTAATTCTCATGCATGGCTCCGGATCTAGATGAAGAAGGCTATCTTCGGCCATGTTTTTAATTTCCATATAATTTCCCATTTTTTAATTTCTGGATGTCTATTGTGTTCTAATTTTAATTGGTAGCCTTCTCCTATTGTAAAAATTCCTTGGATTCTATGGCGTCGTCTTAGGGTGTCCAATCCTTATTTTATCACTATTTTACTTGTTGCCATTTGCTTGTCAAAAAGTTCTGATTGGCGTGTTTCTAGCTCTTCTAGCCAATCCTGCTTTTGTTTCCACTTTCTCCAGTTTCTTTCTCGTTCCGAGCACTAGTAGTTTTGTAGTGTATTGTCCCCGTGGAGGTTGGTGAATTGGTGGGTTTCTGCTAGCTGTGACTGGTTGTTGAGTTTTCCCCTCTGTTTCCATGCTTCTTCCTAGAAGTTGGCTTTATCCCCTCCTCTAACTTCCTAAAAGATATGTTTTCTGATTAGGTCCTTGTTGGCACTCGCTATATTCTAGATTGTAGAGCCTTTATTATCATTTTGGCTTCTCATCTTTCCTTTATGGGACATGGGCATATCATTTTCTCTCCCATAGTTTTTTCCAAAGATCTACCCCTGCTTGTATCCATCTCCACCACAGCTTTGCTCCCATTACTGGATTCAGGATGTGAGGATCTCAGAGTCCAAGACCTCCTTCTTTTAAGGATTTTCTGAGTGAGCTCCAAGATAGGAGTGCCCATTTCGTTGTCATACTAGCTCCTTGCCATCGGAAATATTTGAAAATGTCTACCATTTTCTAGAAGACTATTTTAGGGGTAGCTTGGTTGGTTAGTTGGTATATTGGAATGGACTGTAGAACTAATTTTAGCAGTATTATGTGGCTTGGGATGTTTAGCATTCTGAATGTCTAGTTTTTAATTTTCCATTAAATCTTTCCCAAAAATGTTTTCCAAATGGCCACTCTATTTTGTTGGTCATTTAGCTGGATACCTAGATACTTTGTGGGGAAATTCCCAATTTTGAATCCCATCGATCTTGCTAGAAAAGCTTGGGAGGGTGCTGGGGTGTTGAAGAAATATATATCTAACTTTTCTTTGTTTATCATTGTCCTAGAGGCACTTGTGAAGTCTGTGAGAATTTCCATTGCCTTTTTGGCTTCCTTGAGCATTGCCTATCTGTAGAGCATTATGCCGTCTACAAATTGCTGGTGGGTTATTGGAAGATCATTCCCCCAGAGTCTCAGGCCAGTATATTGTCCACTGTAGACTTTTTCTTTGATATATCTTCCTAGACCTTCTACTGCAAGGATAAACAAGAAGGGTTATAATGGGACAATTTTCCTAAGCTTTCTGATAACACTGAAAGCTTTTGTAGGTGATTTGTTAAGCAGAATTTACAAAAATGGATTGGTTGCCATTGGAATTATCCATATTATCCATATTTCATAGAATCCAAATGCCTTTAGTATTTTCTAGAGATACTCCCAATTTAGTCTGTCGTAAGCTTTGGCCAAATCTAATTTTACCAACATCCCTTTGGTTTTTTGATATTTTTAACGAGTGAATTGCTTCTTGTGCCATCACTATGTCATCTGTTATTTGTTTGCCTTTGAAAAACCGTGTCTTCTCTTGGGATATCAAGCCAGGTGCTATGGGTTTCAGTTGGTTAACCATTATTGTAGCTAAGATTTTGTATATAAGGTTGCAAAGAGCTATAGTTCGGAACCCTTGTGGTTTTTCCAAGTGCTCTATCTTGGGGATCACGGCTAGAAATGTTGTGTTCAGGGCCATGTGCATTTTTTTGGTGCATCTGGATTCCTTTATTAATTTCACTAGGTCTTCACTCATGAAGGTTCAAGTCGCTTGGAAGAATTCTGCAGTAAATCCATCAGGCCCAAGTGCCTTATTCTTAGCCATATTTTTAATTACCTCCTCCACCTCAACTTTAGTTATTACTCTTATTAGTGCTAAATTCAGATCTCTACTTACTAGATTAGGGATGTGTTAACTATTTTGTGAATGTTATCCTCCCTTCTAATATTTGGTTATGTTAGAAGCCCTTTGAAATGCTAAACTAGAAAATTCTCCATTTCTTCCTTCTGAGTTAGCTTATTGCCTTACTGGTCCATTAGAGAGAAAATTCTGTTTTGCTATCTATGTGGTACCATTGATTTATGAAAGAATTTTGTGTTTCTTTCTCCTTCTTCTAGCCATTGGATTCTTGATTTTTGTTTCCAAAGGATTTCCTCTTGTTTTCTCCTTTCTTCCAATTTATTTATCACCAATCCCTCAACTTCTACAAGCTCTTTGCTTTTTCCTTCCTCAATAATTTTCTATTGTATGTGTCTCTTGTTCCTTTTCTATGTTCCCAAATTATTCTTTGTTCCATTTCATGGTCCTCCCTTTTAGGTATTTTAATCTAATATGAAAGGTGTGCATTTGGTTTCATCCTTCTATCACATTCTTAGACCCTCTCCACCATTCCTTCATTTTATCAATAAAGGTAGTTTCTCTTAGCCAGAAAGCCTCAAACCTAAAGGGTCCGTTATGGTTCTTTTGGTTCGTAGAGATTTCGATTTTAATAGGCAAATGATCTAACCCTAAACATAGAATGATTGTTGCTTCATAGAAAATATCTTCCCAATGAAGTGTTCTGTTAATAAGAATTTGTCTAGCCTAGAGGCTATCTGTCTACTTCCTCGCCTTCGCTTGTTTCACGTGTATTTTCCATTTATGGTTGGGATGTCTACTAATTTTAGTTCTTCTTGAATATCCCTGAACCTCTCCATCTCCAACTCTTCTCTTTGCAAACCTCCTTTTTTCTCCTCTGTTGATGTTGTCAAATTGAAGTCCCCTGCTATCAGCCATGGTTTCTCCTCATGGACTTTTCCTAGCTATTGTAGTTGAAGGAGGGAACTTCCTTTTTCCACCAGAATATGAGGACCATATATTGCAGAGACTAGAAACCATTCTATATTTCCGATTAGCAAGAATTTCCTCGTGAGGATTCTTTTCACGCCTATCCAGTAATATACTGTAATCTCTACAGGGTTCCATAGTATTGCTATGCCTCCCACATTGCCTTTCGCATCTATTGTCATGCATTTGTATTTCATTTTTATTTTATTTAGAATTCCCTCGATCCTCACTAATGTGATTTATGTTTCTTGTATCAACAGAAGTTTAGGTTTCTCTTTTCTTAGCCTATCTCCTAAGTGTCTCTGTTTTCCTTTACTATTAAGGCCTCTTATATTCCAAGATGTCATTATCGTTGGGTTGCTTGGTTAATTTGGTGGAATACAGTTGATAGCAGTACTACCCTCCCTGTATTTAATAACATTTCTCCCATAATCTGTATAGATTCCTATAGGTTTCTTTAGCCTCTTTTCTTTTCACCTTTCACTTTGTTAGGGTATTCTTGGGTGCTTTCCTATTGGAGGCCTAGTTGTTCTGCCATCTCCATCTTCTCTTGCCCCTGTTTCACTTGATACTGCTCGAAATTTTCTCTATATAATCGATTTTTCTCTTCTAGAATGAATCATTCATCTAGATGTCTCCATTAATTCAGTGTTTTCCTCAGCACCTCTTCTTCCATGCTTAGTTCTTCTCCCCTACTTGTATCTATTTCCATTGTAGTGTTATCCATCTTCTCCCTGTCTTTTTCTTTCTCATTCTCTGTCCACTCGCTTTGGGCTTTCCTCTTAGGTTTTAGTTTACCTTGGCTCAAGCTTCTTTACTTTCCTTTTTCCCCCTGATATTCCATTGTTTGGGCCTCATTGTTATCTTCTTCATCTTCTTGTAGTACTTCAAAGTTGTTTGTTATTTTGGGCTAGGCTTGTTCTTCTTTTTTCTCGCCACTGGTATTCTCTCTTGCTTGTCTTCTTTTGCCTTTTACTCCTTGAAACCCTTCCTTGTCTTCTTGGTTTTTCCTCTTCTATTTATTCCTGTACTCCCCTTCTTCTATATTTAGTGGGAATTCCTTAAAAAGGTGGCCATACTCATGACATCTTCTACACCTGAATAGAATATGTTCATAGTCAAGGGTTTGCTTCAAGACATCTTCATGATACCCTAGTTCTATGTTGTCTCAGATGGGTGAGCTATATTAATGTAAACACATATTCTAGCATATAAAGTGTATCTTCATTTTTTTGTCATTTCTGCTATTTTAACAAGTCAGCTTATCGTGCTTCCTATGCCATCTAGAATCTCTGGGTCCCAGAAGTCCATTGGGAGGCCAAAATAGCCTAACCCACACCGGGGCTGCCATAAATTTTTCTTTGTCTCGGTCATAGCATTCTTCCCAACATCTCATAAAAAAACTAGCATTGTAATGAAAGTAAGGACTATTTTCAAAAAAATATTTCTTTATCTTGCAAGTTCGAGAATATTATAGTGAAGAATCCTCTTGCTTCCAGCTTTAGTTCAATATGTCCTCGGGGTTGCCATTGTTGCTGGATCCATTTGGTGAGGTCCTTTTCTTTTGGCCATACTCCAATGAACTTGCATATAAGTGTATGGTATTTCATATAACTTCTCTATCACTCTAGTTTTTTCATTGGAATGATGAATCTTGGTTTCTTCGTCACACATGGTAAACATTTACCTCTAATGTTGGCCTATCATCTTGCTCCGAGGATTCATCCCAGCTTTCTTGTTTCTACCAATTGCTTTTGGTTACTGCTATTCTGATATTGCCCTGCCACCGCATCTCAATAGGAGGGGATCTCTCCACCCCTCTCTTCCTCTATCATTCTCCTTTGATTCTTAGTGTTTGGGTCTACCACTTTCAACAATCTGCAGTTATTTTTTTGGCAAAATACTGCCTAACTCATGTCTGCCTAACCATTAGGGTTGTAGAGCATTTTCGCCCCTTAGAAAATTCGACTTCTTATCATGGTTTTCCTAGTTAATATTGATTGGTGACAACTAACAAATTACATATTAAATTTATAACCATGTTTTGACTTTATTAATTTAAACATGAAATTTAGATATATAGTGAATTTATTTGTAATTATTTTATCCATGTTCCATACATTAATGTAAAGGAGACCAATCAAAATTTATAAAGGAGAGTTTAACTCTAAAGCTCTCCATTAGTAACGATGTTGAACTCTAGACTTGATCCCTCTTTGTGGTTGTTAGATACATATTTAAGATGAATCTAAGCTAGTTAAAAGAATAATTAATATATGAGATAAACACATATAAGAAAAAAATCTTACAAGATTCTTAATTAGGAAGACTATTATTCACTTTACGATGGAGAACTTTAATTTGCAAATAGACTTTGTTAGTATACCATAAACCAATACCATTCTTGTCAATACTATATGCACAAAATACCTTAACTTTTTTCACAAATAATTTATTATATAATTTTATAATATTTTCTCAGTTAACTTGAAAAGAAATAAGACAATACCTGATCTGATAATCACCCTATGAGTGAAATCATTTGAAGATTTATTAAACAAAGGTATTATAGACTCATGTGCTGGTGTGTGTTCTATGTTATTTAAGCAACGAATCGATCAGATTGCCAATACACAGACGTTTAAATGGAAAGATAGCTGAGAAATATAGTAAGCAAACACAAAGACACAAGAATTTTAATAAGGAGTTCACCCTATTCTTCGGGGCTACATCTCCGGTCCAGCTCTCAGTGTTGGCCTTGCTTTATTGTGTCTTTAAGCAGAGGAAGTTAGTCACCCTTCACTGCAAGTTCCTGTAGAAGCGGTAGGAAATATTTTGGATAGACACGATACATCTGAACAACCATCAACATCTAGGACTGTGTCATTTGATACAGCAGTAACAGAACTTCCTGCTACTACTCTGAAAATGTTCACCGATATACCAACTGTCCCAACTAGCTCTCAACTACTAGATGGAGTGCACCCAGGGACTATCTCAACAACATGGTCTGTTCCTATTTCTTCGTCCAAAATCTTATTTGGAATATCGTATGTTGAGTCTCAACAAATTGATCCTTCACAACAACATCAATTTGGGAAGTCCAATCTCCAAAGACCATTTTACCCTTTGAACACTGGATTATTGTCATATGGGGGGAAGTATTCCTTTTCATTGTTCCCTCCGAGAGAACAACGACATGTGAGTTCACAACAAAATTCGGGTCAAGTTAGAATTACATCCAATGGTTGGGTACCAATACTGCCTCAATAGTTAAGAGTTGTATATTCAATGCAACAAAATCAACCTGTGTCGAACATTCCCACTACACTGGCTATTGTGATGGTGTCACAACTACAAGCGCTACCTGTTGTATGTCAACCTCAAGTATCTCAGGTCATAATACAACAACCTCTTGTCTCCGCAGCTCAATCACAGCCGCTGATTAGTGGCTCCTTAACTGAAGTGACTCAAGCTCAAATGGGTACTGTCACCCCTCATCATGGTCAAACATCCACTATTGGACAAAAACAAATGGTCTCACAACCATGGCTGGTGCAATATCAACAACCGCAATTCCAGCAAGCTTACCGAGGACCTGAGCAAGAAAGCTTTGCGGGTAATGGGCAACCATATATTCAAAACGGTTACCATCAATCATATTATAATGGTTATGCCCATCAACCTTATCAAAGTTATCAGCATCAAAAACATTATGCCAGTATGCACAAACCCACTACTCAGGCGATCCCATCTTATCCTGGGTATGCTTTGCCAAATCTGAATCAACACTTGCCTTTCATAGCAACATTAGAATTACTAGATCTGAATCAACTAACAAATGATCCAATTGCTTACACCCCTTGGTGGCCAACGATTCCTCATAAAATTCCGTAAGATATTCTTAAGTTTAATGGAAATCCGAGTTAAGATCCGTCAAATCATGTGATGACCTTCAATCTATGATTTTCATCCAACACCCTCAATGATGATTTGATTAGGCTTTACCTTTGTTAATGAGCGTTAACTGGTGTGGCAGTGAAATGGTACATCGAATTGCCTCGAGCTTCATTCGATAACTTCAGTGCCCTTGCCACCACCTTTTTAACCCATATTTAGTTACCAATAAGGTATGAAATAGGAATGGAGCTCCTTAACAATTTTAAAGAGATAACAACCACTCACATATCTGATCATATTCATGAGTGGTGACATCGTCGTTGAATGGTAAAGACATATGTTCCTGATCAACTTCTAGCTGAATGGTTTATTAAGTCATTGTTTCCTTCTATCACAAAAGATGTGGCCACGGGAGGAGTCGTCACTGAAGAGCAAGCCATTGCTTGTGCAGAATATCTAGACTTGATCTATACTTAGTCTGGCATGCTCTATGACAAAATTCCTGACACTCTTAGACCAGAATTTTCCATTCGCCCTCCTCCTAAATAAAACAAGGACACTCGATTGGCACCTCAAGTACGAAAATTGCAAAGGCCCCATCTGGTAAGGCCCTTGGAGTTTCCGATAAAAAAGAAAATGACAAACTTCTTGCCTCGGAGGTTAATGTCATGTCATCCGACAAAGGCAAAGAACCAAGGCAACCAGAGGTCAAGAAGAAAGGGAAAAAAAAAAAGAAGAAATAGGAAGATTTGCCTCCTGTGAAATCTTCTGGAGACCCTACTAGACAAAAGAAATGTTGTTATCCATGTTACATATGCAACGACAAGCATTTCACGAAATATCGTCCACATAAAGTTAAGGTTATGAAACTTTTAAAAACTTCAAATACCCCAGCGGTGTTGACTAATCCATTTTCGAGCTGAGAAACAGACCTGGTTGCTATCGATCATGCTTTCAAATCCCAAGTTCTTATGTTGTCCATTTTGAAACAGAAAAATGATGCTTTGATATTGACAAGGAATAAATATTATGGGAATCCATAGTCATTGAACAACAAGGCTACAGATCAATCCAGTAGTTCGACAATGACTTCATCCGAAGTTGCACCACCCATCATTCCTAAGATAACAATAAAGCTGCCAAGACGAGTAGTACACAAATCAACATTTAATCCTTGTGCTTGAGCAACATAGAATTATAATATAGTAGAGGATCTGGCCCAATTTCCATCCGCTATGTCAACACTTGAAGTACTGCAAAATTGCCCCTCCCAAAAGCAGGCTCTACAATCAGCAATAGGTGGGATTGACCCAGTCGATTTCAATCTTGTGGCCTTTAATCATAAAGGATATGAACCTCAGTTACCGGCTCAACTCGCTTTCCTCATACAAGTGAAAGCTCTCAACAAAACTGTTCATCGAACAATTATTGATGAAGGGAGATCTACATGTATTATGTCAATGAGTTGCTGGAAAACTTTAGGCTTACCACCCTTGTCACGATTGTCAACAACATTAAAAGCATTGGATGGATGAACATATAACCCTTACGGGATTTTAAGTAACTTGCAAGTTGAACTAGGGGGTAAGACAGTAGAAATTGAAGTTGAGGTTGTTGATGGAAACCTTAACTACAATATCCTACTCGGAGGGCCCTAGATTTATGCTATGGCCGACGTTGTGTCAACAAATTTTAGAAGTATTGCATTCCCGTTTCAAGGCATAATCACAATCATGGAGCAACTAACCTTTTCCCTCAATAGTTTGCAAGTTACTGAAAGCATTCCATTGATCCATGGAAGTTCTCAATCGCTTCAAAATATTGGAGTAGGTCTCCTAAAAGACCCTACCTAAATGGGTACTTTTGGCCTATCGCCTCGGACAAATCTAGCGGAAGTGGCCATGGTGGAAACATGCAATATGAAATCTTCTATATCTACAAGGATTTAGAATATTTTTGAAGATTTTGTTAGCATGGAACATCGCTAGGTATTGCCTGCAAGACCAATAGGAATATTATAGCAATCAATTTTCTTGCTCTAGGGGCAAACCCAAATCAACGCTCATCGAGTCTTTGGATAGATAAGTCTAAGGAATATGGCACCTCTTCAGATCCTTGGTTGCATGTACATTCTACAAATGAAGGAATCATTCAGTCAATGATGATAGGAGAGGCACCATGGGAAGATTACCACCATCGTTCCCATCTTCCAAATTACCACGAAGATTACTCCAGCGACATTAATCATCCTTCAGTTTTTTATTTTCTATCAAATACTGTAAATACAGTGGATTCCGAGTGAAATTGATATCTCTTGAACCTTCATTCCATCCACCTAATTGCCATAAGTAGTCTGGTGAATGTAATGAAGCTTGGGGGGCATGCACCTAGTTGTAAAGATAAGTTTCCTTGTAGGTTATGTGATTGGTCTATCACAACATTCACCTTTATCTATTCTGGATGAAGCCATCCTACTTCAGTGCAGTGATTTCCATCTAGTTACAAGAGACTGTCATTTTCATCATGCTCGGGGGATGTAAACCCATGAGCAGGTTTAGGCGAAGTTCAAGCTCGTTAAAAAATAAATCTAGCTACAAGTAGGTTTACGCGAAGTTCAAGCTTGTTAAAAAATTCACCTAGCGATGAGCATATGTTCTACCAGAGTTCAAGCTTTTTAAAATATGAACCCACCCATGAGCAGGTTTACGCGAAGTTCAAGCTCATTAAAAAATAAACCTAGCAATGAGCATATGTTCCCCTAGAGTTCAAGCTCATTAAAAAATGAACCAAACTTCGGTAAATAACCTTTGTGATCACATTACTATAAGCTTTTGAGCATTGGTCGTGTCCTTACAATCACCTCCACCTTTTAGCCAATCATATGCCTCCACTTGATGGTTTACCCGTTTGAGGAACAGCTGCAATGAGTGACTCTGTTAGCCACCTTCTTTACACTGCCTGGATTGAAAAGTTCCAAACCTTACCTGGAACTAGCTGCTACCCAAAAAAATCATTTGTTCCTCAAATAATGAGTTTTCTTTAAACCCTTTTCAGACTCGTTAAATATGAAAAGATTGACGATCATTCCAGCTCGTTAAAGTGTTTGGAAGTAACGAGTCTATTTTATTCTCTTTTTAGAATTGTAAAATATAAAAATATTGTCCATCAATTGGCCTCTCCAACTCATTAAAGTGATTGGAAGTGCCATCCCTCCTTTATATTTTAATCTTTTTGGACCTGAAGGAACATTACACAAAAAGATCAAGCGCTTGTCTTTTACGGCTCACTAAAGTGATCAGAAAAGTCATCCCTTTCATATTATTTTATACTTTTTTAGACTTAAGGGATCATACTCTAAAAATGGACTATTGGAGTTTCCTTTTTGTCTCTTTTTAGACTCTCTAAAACTGAAAAGGACCGAGTTATCTTTGTCGTTAAACTCATTAAAGCAATAGAGACAAACTTGTCCATTATAGACAAGGGTGAGTTTCACTGTTGCCGGGCTCGCTAAAACATAGCAAGGGTTTTCCTGAAGGGCAAATTATAGAACAGGCATATGTTATCCTCCTCAAGCTTGAAAAAAATAAAGAGGTACTAGTCAGAAATGACTGCAGAAAAATTGGGAAGAAAACTTGAAGAACTTTATTGGTAGCAGGTCGCTCTTGAACATGACACTTTCACTCCATCACCAAGATTGAGTCGGGTTGGGTTATTCTGTTCACTAGTCATATCACCATTGGTCCTCCATACCATCCATTTTTTGGGTTAACGCTACCAATACATTTTCAATGTTGCTGATATGTTCAAGAGAAGTTGCTAAGAGAATTCACCAACCTAGCTTACACCTCATCCACTGCAATACCTTCACACACCATTTTTCATGACCGCCACCCTGGACCTTATATCATTAGATCGTTTTCACCTCCACAAAATCATTTGCTCTATTCCATGTCCTAGATGTGGGATTAATTAGGCCCTCCTACGAAGGGTCACTTCTTGTTGACATCAACTCATTATTCAAGAAGTCGACCTAGGAACAACCCTTTTAGTAATTTGAAGCTTGGATGCCTCAATGGCAAGCTTCCCACTTCCGGCGACAGGTTCACATCAATGGCCTTCGACCGAAAGATTTTACGTGGTGTTCGACATCGACTCATTTATTCACACCACGTGAATCGTACTACAATACCTTGAGGGTCATCATCATCATTAGCGATTCCTCTTTCACCTGTTAAAAAATTACATGATTTGTTGGTAATCTGGCGATGTCCTTCCATGTTTGACATCAGAACATCTTCTCACATGGATCGACTTATACTCCAGGCGAAGATTGAATGAGTTTGAAGACCCCAGATCTAGTTTCATCCATCCGGGCTGTGATATATTTAGGAAAATAAAGACATCAAATGGACATCATAGCTGCACAAATGATCATCCAAGCTAAGGGATGATGGCTCTACCAGAATCATTAGTCTACCACACGATGGTTATCTTTCCTATGTATATGAAAATGAATTTATAAAGTTCAGCATGGGAATTCTCAACTCAACTAGATCATGAAAATAATATGAAGATAATGTATTCTACTGTATCTTATTACAGGTCACCTTCTAGTTCGAAAAACCTTGGATCCTCATGATAAAGTGTTTCACTCGGCATCAGAAGATTTATGACCTCATTCTTTAGGGGGCTACTATTATAGACATATTTGGGCACTGCAACCCCAATAACATATGTACATAAACCAAGGTTTTTAAGACCCTAAAAGTGTTTTTTCACACCCTAAAGGAAGAAGGTCAGCGGATTACATCATTTCCCAGAAGTTCTCCCCAAAAAACTAATCAGAACTGGTCAAAACTGGACCATCTCACCTGCTCCATGGTTAGGTTGTGATGCATCTCACCTGTTACACATGGGGGGTGTGATGCATACTGAAAATCCCTTCTATAAGGTGCGATGGGTGAGAGTAGACAAATGGCAGAGGCAATTTTCTAGGTGGAAACCCACAGAATCTTCTAAAAACTACTCATTTGACACATTCCTCTCTGAATTCACCTAGGGATGAGTAAGAGGTCATGAAATCTCCAAGTGAAACCAAGAATTATCAAAGAAATGACACTAATCAAAATCCCAGAAGCTGACTCACCCACATGCAAATATCTATATATGGATCCCTCATCCTAGAGATCGAGAGGCTAGAATTTTGTGTTTTGTAAGGAACTGTTGTTGGTTTCTCTGTGAAACATACTTAGTGTTGGGTGATCTAGCTTTTCATGAGGTGAAGAGGGCTTTCATGTTGGGAGGATGGCACTGGGTCAGACTGCTGGGTTGTAATCGTCTCTTCTACTACTTCTATCAATAAAGCTATTTCAGTTTTCCTCCATATTCTTGTATATTTTTGAATCTTGAATTGGCGTATGCATTTGTATGGTTAATATACGTCTGATCCTATATTGTTTATGGTTATAGATCTCTATGTTTTGATGGTATTATGCTGCTTTCACTCTATAGGTGTTCTTTGAAGCAGGGGAAGCGAGGAAAGAGTGGCGAAGCTCTGTCAAAGGAGGGAGGAAACAAGCAAGGAGCCAAGTGAAACACTGAGGTTGGTACTCTCTGCTTCTCCCTCATCTATCTATCATAAAGGAAGATAAAAGTAACTTTAGTTTGCTTGTTTATAAGATAGCTACCCGTCTTAGTGGGACTAGCAGCTCTGAATGGGCACTAGTTTTCCCAATAACAACCCAAGGGAATAATATTAAATAAAAGGTACTAATATTCTAAACCCAGGGAACTAATTGACCCAACTGTTTAATATTATAAACCCAAGGAATTAGTGAACCCAACGAATAAATATTAAAAACATAAGGGATCAAGAAGCGCAAGGGATTGATATTACAAGCACAAGAGATTAATTAACCTGCCCATGATTGATCTTATAAACCCAAGTTAATAACAAACTCAAAGGATTAATACTGAAACCCTAAGGGATTATGAACCCCAAGAAATAATATTAAACCCAACAATGGTAGATGCTAATATAAATATTAGAAATACTAAATTAAACATGGTTTATTTTCATGGTAAGATAATCCTTGTCACAATGTGACATCTAACCATGGTTGACCATGATTGATATTATAAACCTAAGGGAATAATAAACACGAGGGCTTGATATTTTAAACCTAAAGGAATAAAAAAATTAAAGGATTAATACTAAAACCCCAAGGGATTATGATCCCAAGGGAATAATATTAAACCCATGGGACTAATATTATAAACCTCACATTGGTAAATCCAAATATAAATACTACAAACACTAAAATAAGCATGGTTTATTTTGATGGCGAGACAATCCTTATCAGAATGCGACATTCAAACACGGTTGGCCATGGTTTGCTATGATTGGAAATGGTTTACCATGATTGATATTATAAACCTAAGGGAATAATAAACCCAAGGGATTGATATTATAAACCCAAATGAATAATAAATCCAAGGGATTAATACTAAAACCACAAGGGATTATGAACCCAATGGAATAATATTAAACCCAAGGGACTAATATTATAAACCCAACATTCATAATCTCAAATATAAATATTACAAAGACTAAAATAAACATGATTTATTTTCATGGTGAGACAATCATTGTCACAATGTGACATTCAACATTGTCTCAATGTGACATTCAAACATGGTTGACCATGATTGATATTATAAACCTAATGGAATAATAAACCCAAGGGATTAAACTAAAACTCCAAGGGATTATGAACCCAAGGGAATAATATTAAATCCAAGGGACTAATATTATAGACCCAACATTCGTAAACCCAAATATAAATATTACAAAGAGCAAAATAAATATGATTGATTTTCATGGTGAGACAATATTTGTCAAAATGCAACATTTAACCATGAGCCTAATATGGTAAACTCAAATATAAATATTACAAACACTAAAATAAACATCGTTCATTTTCATGGTGAGACAATATTTGTCAAAATGTGACATTCAACCAAGGGACTAATATTATAAGCCCAACATTGGTAAACCCAAATATAAATACTACAAACACTAAAATAAACATGATTTATTTTGATGGTGAGACAATCCTTGTCACAATGCAACATTCAACCATGGTTGACTATGGTTGGTTATGATTGACAATAGTTGACCATGATTGCTATTATAAACCCAAGAAATTAATACTAAAACCCCAAGGGATTATGAATCCAAGGGAATAATATGAAACCCAAGGGACTAATATTATAAACCCAACATTCCTAAACCCAAAGAGAAATATGATAAATACTAAAGTAAACATGATTTATTTTCATGGTGAAACAATCCTTGTCCCAATGTGACATTCAAACATGGTTGACCACGGTTGGCTATGATTGACAATGGTTGACCATGATCAATATTATAAACCGAAGGGAATAATAAACATAAGGGATTGATATCATAAACCCAAGGGAATAATAAACCTAAGGGATTAATACTAAAATCCCAAGGGATTATGAACCCAAGGGAATAATATTAAACCCATGGGACTAATATTATAAACCCAACATTGGTAAACCCAAATATAAATACTACCAACTTTAAAATAAACATGGTTTATTTTGATGGTGAGACAATCCTTGTCACAATGGACCATTCAAACATGGTTGACCATGATTGTTATTATAAACCTACGGGAAAAATAAACCCAAGGATTGATATTATAAACCCAAATGAATAATAAACCCAAGGGATTAATATTAAAACCACAAGGGATTACGAACCCAAGGGAATAATATTAAACCCAAGGGACTAATATCATAAACCCAACATTCATAAACCCAAATATAAATATTACATATACTAAAAATAAACATGATTTACTTTTAGGGTGAGACATTCCTTGGCAAAATCTTAAATTGAACCATGGTTGACCATGGTCAGCTATGATTAACAATGCTTGACCATGATCGATATTAAAAACCTAAGGGAATAATAAACCCAAGGGATTAATATGAGAAACCCACAGGAATAATAAAACAAAGGGATTAATACTAAAACCCCAAGCGATTATAAACCCAAGGGAATAATATTAAACCCAACGGAGTAATATTATAAATCCAATGTATATAAACCCTAAGACAAATATTATAAACACTAAAATAAACATGATCCACTATCGTTGATTTTCATATTGAGACAATCCTTATCACAATTCCATGTTGGACCATGGTCAATATCATAATAAGCCATGTTTGACTCAGGAATAATAAACCCAAGCGATTGATATTATAAACGCAAAGGAAAAATAAAGCCAAGGGATTAATACTAAAAGCCCAAGGGATTATGAACCCAAGGGAATACTATTAAACAAAAGGGACTAATAATATAAACCCAAGGGAATAATAAACCCAAGGGATTAAGAATGTAAACCCTAGGCTTATATTATACTAGAATAGAGAAAAATATGATTATGATTGTAGTAGGGCTTAGTATTAAAAACCCAAGCGATTAAAATTAAACACCAAGATGAATATTAAACACTAAGAATATAAATCTTAAAATTAATAAACCAAAGGGATTAATATTGTAAAACATTGGCTTAATATTAAACCCTGATAATATAAGCACTATAATTAATATTATGAACCAAAGATATTTATATTACAAACCCAATACATTGTAAACCCAAGGGATTTATGTTAAACCATAGGATTGATATTATACACCGAATGCACTAATAAAATCAAGGGATTAATTCTAAAAACCCAAAGGATTACTATTATAAACCCAAGGTATGTAAACCCTAAGATAAATATTATAAATTGTAAACCAAACATTGTTGACCATGGTTGACGATAGTTTATTTTCATATTGAGACAATATTTCTCACAATGTGACGTTGGACCATGGTTGATAAACCAAAGGGATTTATATTAAACACTAGGATTGATATTATAAACCCAAGGCACTAATAAGATCGAGGGATTAATTCTAACAACCCAAAGGATTAATATTATAAACCCAAGGTATATAAACCCTAAGATAAATATTATAAATCGCAAAACGAACATTGTTGATAATGGTTGACCATGGTTGATTTTCATATTGAGACAATATTTCTCACAACGTGACATTGGACCATGGTTGATAAACCTAAGGGATTTATATTAAACACTAGGATTAATATTATAAGCCTTATCAATAGTATTATGCGCTAAGAATATTAACCCTTAGGATTGATATTATAAACCAAAGGCACTAATAAAATTGAGGGATTAATTCTGAAAGCCCAAAGGATTAATATTATAAACCCAATGTATATAAACCCTAAGATAGATATTATAAATCTTAAAACAAACAGTGTTGATCATGATTGACCATGGTTGATTTTCATATTGAGACAATATTTGTCACAATTTAATGTTGGACGATGGTTGACCATGATTAATTTCCATATTGAGAGCATATTTTTCATAATGTGATATTGGACCATGGTTCACCATGGATGATTTTCGTATTGACAATATTTGTCACAATGTGACGTTGGACTGTGGTCGACCATGGATGACACTGTTGTGATAGTGTGACGTTGGATAAATATTATAAGCCAAAAAATAAATATGGTTGACCATCGTTGAATGTAATTGATTTTCATATTGATAGGATATTATAAAACTAATGGACTATAAACCCAAGAAATTTAAATTAAACACTAGGATTAATATTATGAACCTTGTGAATAATATTATACCCTAGGAATATGAACCCTTAAATTAATAAACATAAGGGATTGATATCATAAATGCAAGGAACTGATAAACCCAAGGGATTACAAACCCATAGGAATAATATTAAACACAAGGAATTAATATTATAAACTGAAGCGATATAAACACTAAAATAATCATTAAACTCCACAATTAGTATTACAAACCTTAACATTAATATTATAAACATATGTGAATAAAAACCCAAGTGACAATATTAAAACCCAAGGGATTCTAAGCCCAAGGGAATAACATTAAACCTTAGGATTAATATTAAATTGTTGGAACGTAAACCCAAGGAATGATAAACTTAAGGGATTAACATTAAACCCTAAGATTAATATTATAAACCATACAATTAATATTAACCCTAGGAATATAAATCATGTGATTAATATTAGAAACACTAGGATCAATACTATAAAACAAAGGGAATAATAAACCATTGGATTAATATTAAAAATGCGAGGGATTATAAACTCAAGGAATAACATTAGACCGTAGGATTAATACTAAACCATAGAATATAAAACTTATTATTAATATTATAAACCTTAGGATTAATATTATAAGCCCAAGATATTAATACTACAAATCCAGGGAATTAATAAACCTAATGTATTAATATTATAAAATCAATGGATTATAAACCAAGGGGGATAATTATAAACCCAAGGGAGTAATATTTTAAACCTAAAGGATTGATAAACCCAAATGATTAATATTAAAAACCTAAGGGATTAATAGTAAACCCTAATACTACAAATCATTAACCCAATATTCAACTTTAATATTACAAACCAAATATTAAAAAGTCCTAATATTAGAAAAATTGTATTAAATTGATGTTTTGTAATGCAACAATGTGACATTGAATGAGTTACAATGTAATGTAATATTGCGACAATGATTGTTAGACTTATTTTCATATTGAGAAAATGTTTGTCACAATGTGATGTTGGATACATTTTTGTAGTATTCAAATGTAACAATCTTAAACCCTTGATATTATAAGCCCAAGGGACTCATAAACCCAATGTATTATTGCTAAAATCCCAAGGGATTGTAAACCCAAGTAAATAATAGTAAACTAAAAGGATTAATATTATAAGCCAAAGGGATATAGACCATATGATAAATATTATAAACCCCAAAATAAACATTAAACCCAGATATTCATGTCATTATCCTTATTATTAATATTATAAACCCAATTGATTAATAAGCCCACGAGCTTACTATTAAAAATGCAACGGATTATAAACCTAAGGGAATAAAATTAAACCCTATGATGAATATTAAACTCTTGGAACATAAACCTTAAAATGAATAAAGCAAAGGGATTAATATTGTAAAACATAGGCTTAATAATAAACCCTATAATTAATGCTATGAACCCAAGGAATTTGTATTACAAACCCGATATATTGTAAACCCAAGGGATTATAAACCCATAGGAATAATATTAAACACAAGGAATTATTATTATAGACTTATGTGAATAAAAGCCCAAGCGAAAATATTAAGAAACTGAGGGATTTTAAACCCAATGGAATAACATTAAAACTTAGGATTAATATTAAATTATAGGAACATAAACCCTAAGATTAATAAACACAAAGAATTAATGCTATAAACCCAAAGAGTTATAAACTTAAGAGATTAACATTAAATCATAAGATTAATATTATAAACCATGGGATTAATATTAAACCCTAGGAATATAAATCCTTTGATTAATATTAGAAACCCTAGGATCAATATTATAAAACAAAGGGAATAATAAACCGATTACATAAATATTAAAAACACGATGGATTATAAACTCAAGGGAATAACATTAGACCCTAGGATTAATACTAAACCATATGAATATAAACCCTAATATTAATATTATAAAGCTTAGGATTAATATTATAAACCAAATATATTAATATTACAAATCCAAAGAATTAATAAACCTAATGGATTAATATTTTAAACCCAAGGGATTGATAAACCCAAATGATTAATATTAAAAACCTAAGCGTTTAATAGTAAACCCTAAGATTAATATTATAAACCCTAATACTACAAATCATAAACCCAATATTAAACTTTAATAGTATAAACCAAATATTAAAAGGACCTAATATTATAAACCTTGTATTAAATCCAAGTTTTGTAATGCAACAATTTGACATTGAATAAGTTACAATGCAATGTAACATTATGAAAATGATTGTTAGTGTTATTTTTCATATTGAGACAATGTTTGTCACAATGTGATGTTGGATACATTTTTGTACTAGTCAAATGTAACAATATTAAACCCTTGATATTATAAGCCCAAGTGACTAATAAACTCAATGAATTAATACTAAAAACCCAAGTGATTATAAACCCAAATAAATAATAGTAAACCCAAGGGATTAATTTCATAAACCAATTGGATATAGACCCTATGATAAATATTATAAACCCTAAAATAAACATTAAACCCAAAGGTTCATGTCATGAAACTTATTATTAATATTATAAACTCAATGGATTAATAAGCCCAAGGACTTAATATTAAAAACCCAAGGGATTATAAATCCAAGGGAATAAAATTAAACCTAGGATGAATATTAAGTGCAAGGAATATAAACCTTAAAAATTAATAAACCAAAGGGATTAATATTTAAGTATGGGGGATTAATATTGTAAAACATAGGCTTAATATTAAACGCTATAATTAATATTATGAACCAAAGGTATTTATATTAGAAACCCAATAGATTGTAAAACGAAGGGATTTGTATTAAACCCTATGATTGATATTATAAACCAAATGCACTAATAAAATAAAGGGATTCATTCTAAAAATAGAAAAACCCAAAGGATTAATATTATGAACCCAAGGTATATAAACCCTAAGATAAATATTATAAATCATAAAATAAACATTGTTGACCATAGTTGACCATGGTTTATTTTCATATTGAGAAAATATTTGTCACAATGTGACATTGGACGATAGTTGATAAACCCAAAGGATTTATATTAAACCCTAGGATTGATATTATAAACCTTGTCAATAGTATTACACCCTAAGAATATGAACCCTTGCAATAATAAACCTAAAGGATTGATATTATAAATCAAGGGCACTAATAAAATCAAGAGATTAGTTCTAAAAATCAAAAGGATTAATATTATAAACCCCAGCCCCGGATGCGGGTGATGGGACAGATGTAAGCGAGGAGCCACATGGAAGACATGTGCTACCCCGTGTCCAAGCTTAGCATTAAATTCACACCTCGCCGCTAAGGAATTTCTTCACAGGGAGGGCGGCAGGCATTCAATGCGGGTTATGTCACAATGGAGAGTCTGTAACTCGCAGCTGAGGCGATTTGGGTTGATTTTAAAGGAGGTCGGCAGAGACATGGAACACAGTCGTTTGTCTGCAGCATCCTCGCCCTGGTTTCTAGTTCTGTGGGAGACGTTTGCGGGATTATCTCTAATTGTTGTGTGGGCACCGCACGGAAGAGGCTCTGGACAATGGGGCGCAGAGCCATCTCTGCACTTGCAACCATACCTGCCCCTGCAGCCATGTTCCGCCGAAGAGGTCCAGCTCGTGGAAGGCCAGCTCGCCCTCCAGCTTCACGACCACGGGTTCAATGCTGTCGCTGCCACTGCCACAAAGGAATTCAGGCCACCCCCATTCAGGTCAGCCAGTTCCTGGACTCGGGCGATTCTGAGGCTGAGCCAGCCCCTGCACCTGCATTCGGGTCTGCCATCTTCTCATTTAGCAGCACGCAGGACAGGCCCCGCATCAATGCCCACGTTTCAATCCTTTTTCTCGAAGAATCTCTGGACGAAGATGGAGGTGCGAGCAGCATGGAGAATGCCCCTGTGGGAGGCCAGGGAACGGAAGAACAAACACCAGCGGAGGCACCTGGGCAAGCCGCCAAAAGCCCTCAGGCTCAGGAAGCTACGACCTCCAAGGAAGAAGCTGAGGAGGACTGGGACGCTCTGCGGGAGAAATATGGCTGGTGCGAAGTGGTTGAGGAAAAGCCCCCCGAATAGCCCTCAGTTGGACCGCCTCTTCCTCGTCGAGCGCTCTTCAGGTTTTGTTCTGGTTCTCTCTGGTTCTGACTATGTCTATGGCTATGTTTTTGTCTTATCCGGTCCAGGTCCAATTCGTCTTAAGCCCCAGAGTGGGATGCTCATGTTTTGTTCTTATGCCCCTGCGTGGGCAGTTCTAGCTGGCTTTTGCGCCCCTGCATGGGCAGTTACAGTCAGACATCGTGCCCCTGCGTGGGCGGTTTCAGAATAGTCGAGGTTTTGTCGGTATCTCAATGGTTCATTTTGAATGTCTCAGTATAGCAGTAAGGCCCCTACAAGGGCATGTTCTGCTTTGTGAAAACCAAGCCCACAGCGCCACTGCTGGCCTTGGGCACAATGTCATCCTGGATGTAAATTTCTCAATGTATATAATATAGTAGCTAGTTTTACAGAGAAAATAAAAAATATTATAAACCCCAGGTATATAAACCCTAAGTTAAATATTATAAATCATAAAACAAACATTGTTGACGATGGTTGATTTTCATATTGAGACAATATTTGTCACAATGTGATGTTGGACCATGGTTGACCATGATTGATTTCTATATTGAGAGAATATTTTTCATAATCTCACATTAGACCATGGTTGACCATGGATGATTTTCATATTGACAATACTTGTCACAATGCAACGTTGGACCATGGTCGACCATGGTTGACCATGGATGAGCATGGTTATGACAATGTGACATTGGACCATGAGATAATCTTTGTCACAATGTCACCATGGCTATTGGCAATCATTAAGCATAGCTGACCATGGTTTATTTTCCTATTGATAGAATCTTTGTCACAATGTGATGTTAGACCATTGTTGGTAATGATTAACCATGGTCAACCATGGTTGACCATGGTTGACAATGGTTGAACATGACAGATTTTCATATTGAGACAATTGTTGTCACAATTTGGCATTGGACCCTTGTTGAGCATAGTTCACCTTGATTATATACTGAACGAATTTATATTAAATCCTATGATTAATATTATAAATCTTATGAATAATATTCTACCCTAGGAATATGAACCCTTAGATTAATAAACCCAAGGGATCGATATTATAAACCAAAGGGACTAATAAAATCAAGGGATTAAGATTAGAAACCCAATGGATTATAAACCCAAGGAAATAATATTAAACCCAAGGATTTAATATTATAAACACAATGTATATAAACCCTAAGATAAATATTATGACCCCTAAAATAAACATGGTTGGCCATTATTGACAATGACTGATTTTCATATTGACAAAATATTATAAACCCAAGAGCTTTGAACCCTAAGATTAATATTATAAATATTTTGAATAATATTATATCCTAGGAATATGAGCCCTTAGATTAATAAACCCAAGGGATTGATATCATAAATGCAAGAGATTGATAAACCCAACAGATTATAAACCCATGGGAATAATATTAAACTTAAGAAATTAATACTATAAACGAAGGGATATAAACACTAAAATAAACAGAAAACCCTAAGATTAATATTATTAACATATGCGATTAATAAGCCCAAGGGATTAACTTTAAAAACCCAAGTGAATAACATTAAATCTTAGTATTAATATTAAATCCTAGGAACATAAACCATAAGATTGATAAAACCAAAGGATTAATACAATAAACCCAAGGGATTATAAACTTAAGGGACTAAAATTAAACCATAACATTAATATTATAAACAATAAGCTTAACATTAAACCCTATCATTAAAATTAGAAACCTTAAGATCAATATTATAAACCCAAGGGATTAATAAAATCATTGTATTAATATTACCATGGTTCATTTTCATATTGAGACAATCATTCTTACAATGTGACATTGGACCATCGTTGACCATGAATGACCATGGTTGATGATGGTTGAACGTGGTTGATTTTCATATTGAGACAATCTTTGTCACAATGTGACATTGGCCACTCGTTAAGCATGGTCGACCAAGATTATAAACCGAAGGGATATATATTAAACTGTGCGATTAATATTATAAACCCTATGATTATTATTATAGGGTAGGAATATATGAACCCTTAGATTAATAAACCCAAGGGATTCATAATGTAACCCAAAAGGGATTATAAACTCAAGGGTGTAATATTAAACCCACGGATTTAAGATTATAAACCCAATGTATATACAACTTAAGATAAATATTATAAACCCTAAAATAAACACGATTGACGATTATTAACCATAGTTAATTTTCATATTGACACAATCTTTGTCACAATGCGACATTCGATGATGGTTGACCATGGTTGATTTTCATATTGAGATAATATTTGTCAGAATGTGATTTCACACCATGGTTGAACAAGGTTGATTATGATGTTGAGACAAAATTTATCACCATAGTGGGACCATAGTTAACCATGGTTGTGATAATGTGATGTTGGATCAAGAGACAATATTCATCACAATGAGACCATGGCTGGCCATGATTGACTATGATTATTTAATGTTATTAATATTAGTAATTAATGTTAAAATTAAGATTTGTGAATATTAATAATATTAATATTCACAAATCTTGTCAAAATAGCTCTTGGAATAGCCTGCTGTCCCTATTTATTGCATCGCTCAGATTGGATCTTCAACTTGTCCTGACGATGAACCACACTAGTTGGTTCGAAACGCGTCGACAAATGGTTTCTTATGTGATTTTTCCGAAATTATTCTCCTAAAAAAAATATTAAAGTATAAAATATTACTTAATTAATATTAATATTAATAAATAATATTAAAATTTTATTTATATAAACATAATGACATTAATGTGAAATATATTAAATAATATTAATATTAATATTAATAATTAATTAAAATTAAATTAATATATTTTTAAGTAAGTTTAATTATTTAATATGATAAAAACGAAGTTACAGTGATACCTCGCCTCAGAAGTTCTGAGCATCATGCATCACACAGTAACATTGTTTACCATTGATTGCCCCAACAGAGGGGAAAATAGTCCAAGAAAGCATAAGAGCCATCAACACACAGGAAACGAGTCCAGAAAAGAATAATAGCCCTCCCAGGGGTTACTAGTTTGATCACAAAACAACAAAAAACATTTTGGACATAGCATAGTCCCAACTAGGAAACACACAAATTTAACCATAACTACCTAGTCAACAAGACACGACATTCACCTGGCAAGCTCGACACCTAGCTGTCAATTGTCTAGGGTGGATTCTTCCACAATCGGACACGCCCACTTGTCCGGATCATCATCCTCATTCGAAGTGCCACGACCATGTGTTGGATGGTCTCCCTCAATGTTGCATGCACCCACACGCATTCCTGATGTGTCACCACGACGACTGCCTAATGCCTACGTGTTACTAAGCTTAGCGTCCTCAACATGTTGGTTGCCAACCAACTCTTTAAAAAAGGTAGTGGGCTTGGCCCGGTTTAGACTAAATACTCGCACGACGAGCTACGGCCTTGCTCAAGATAGAACACAAGACTGGTCCGTCATGACGAAGCAGTGTTTACCACTATGCCACCACCACAACCTTAAAATTTATTTATGTTATTATTAATACTAAATGTTATTAATATTAGTAATTAACAATAAAATAAATATTTATAAATATTAATAATAATAAAAGTAATAGCAATATTCATATTTATATTAATTGATATTAATATTAATATTTTAAAATTCATATTAATTTTAATTATAAAAATTAAAAAAAATTAATAATAATGTAAAATTAATATCAAAAAATAAATATTAAATCTTAATATTAAAATATTATCCATCGTAATAGTCAATAATATATTATTAGTCATTAATATGTTAAATATGTTAAAATATAATGATGTTCAACATTTAATTTAAGAATTAATATCATGTTAAAATATATCAATAATAATATTAAATCTTAAAATAAAATATTATCCATCATAATAGTCATTAATAATATTATTAGTCATTAATAATGTTAATAATGTTAATAATATTAACATTATTAACATTATTAGAAGAGCTAAAGGTTCCTCTTGAGATAAGAGCTGCTGCTATAAGGCTCTACGAGAATGTAATTGCCAAGCTAAAGAACAATGAGGGGTGGTCAAAAGATATTAAGTGTAACATCGGAGTTAAACAAGGTTGCCCCCTCTCCCCTACTCTATTCGGCATTTACATCGATAAGCTCAAAGGTTATTTAGAAGAAGCAGGATGTGGTGGCACAATCTTAGCTGGGATAGTCATTATCCTTCTTCTCTATGCTGACGATATTGTTCTTGTGGCAAGGTGCCCTTCTGATCTTGATAAGCAACTCAAGCTTCTTAAGGATTTTTGCTCTACCATGGGTATGACTGTTAACACAGACAAAACAAAAGTTATGATTATCAAATCTAAGAAG
>APFE031273391.1:48949-69519 GCA_000404065.3 Pinus taeda | reverse complement strand
TTGGGTAATCCTATTTGACCTCTCATCTGCTCATTGCCTCGTCATCATAACCTCTGATCCATTGATGTCAAATACTGCCAACTCCACTGTCGTGCCGCCGATATGTTCAAGAGAAGTTGACCTTTGAAAGAAACCACCTCTGTCTGATAGTTCATAAATCTTAAATTCACAACATTATCTCTTCCCGTGTCGTGTCGATGATGTGGGAAACATTATGGCCCACCTTCGACGAAGATCACTTCCTGTCGACTTCAGCTCATTATCCAGGAAAGTGACCTAGAGACTCCCTTCCGGTACCTTAGAGCCTGCATGCCTCAATGGCAGGTTCTTCGTGTTCGACGTGAGGTTTTCATCATTGGCCTCCGATCGGATGACTCTATGGGTGTTCGACATCGGCTCATTCATTCACACGCCGTAGACTACACCTATAGTACCTTCAGGACCATTGTCATTATTGGTGGTACCTCTCACGACTGTTAACAGCTTTCATCATTGGCTGGTAATCAGACGATGTTCATGCATGTTCGACTTCAGCTCACATTTTCACATGCTTGAACTTGTACTTATGTTCGGGTCGAGGTGGAGCGCAAGACCCTGGATTGTGTCTATTGTAATCCAGGCGTGATTTTCATACATCACTCTTTCACTGGATGGCTGCGACCATACCTGAGTCAATTCATTGATCCTAACCAGATGGATGCGTCCATACTATGGATCTTGATCATCATGTACTCTTTTATGGATGGCTGCGACCATGCCACATACATCATGTATTTGAACTATCGAACTGTATCTCTCAATGCAGAAAACCGACGGCAGCTATATATGTCCTTGTAAAGCACTTCACCCCTCTCTCTCTCGGGCTTCATGCTTTAGGGGGCATCTGTTACACAGTAATTTGTCACCGTTGGTCACCGTCCCTCTTACCCTTGTTTTCGTACCTTGGAGGACACATTTATGGACCTGTGACCAGTGACACAACTTAAAAACACTTGCATTGGATTCCCCTGAGTATGAACTTCAAATTCCCTGAAGACACCTTTTTCAGATTATCCCTAAAAAGTGTCCTTTTTCCATTAGCGCGGGTTCAAAGTGTCTTACCCGTGCCAATGACTCAGTTCCTCAAAAGAGGGCGCGTTCATGGACGCTCTCTCATAGAGCAAAGCCCGCGCCACCTAAATTTGGTTATGATTTTTAGCCAGCGCGCACTCATATGTTTTTTTCTCTTTGTTCATGGAGTTCTCTGAGGGAAAAATCCTCATAGAAGTGGTCGAGTGTCATCTTTTTATCCATGACAACTAAGTTCAGTGGCTATTCAGGGATAATGCTAATCTTCAGTAGGTGTCCTGATACAATGCATACTCCTTCCTCTTCCATCTATAAATGACTATCCCCCTGCATTAAACCAACTAGTTTTTGCTAGAACTATTGTGACTACTGAAATAATGCTGGAGTGATAGTGAGAATTGAGAAGTATAGAGGGGTTATGCTGCCAAAATATTGAGAGAGAAGAGGTCACTTTGCAAGGTGTATTTACCTGCTTGCCCAGTCAGAGGAGGTTCAACGTCAGAACCTTTGGTTGTAATCTTTCTCTGTTTTTACTCATTAATAGACGACTATCATTATCGGCTTCCACTCTGTGTCCTTTTAATGGTATTGAGTTTATATCTTTTCTGACCATATATAATGCAATACTGGATTTATGATGTTTGTATCATTCGGCATGTGCAAGGTGTCCGTTCACGTTAGAAGTGGGATTGTTGACCAGCGGAGCAAAGGAACGGGAGCGGCGATTCTTCTACAACACTAGGCGTTGGAATCCGGTAGACCTCATTGATCGATCTCTGATTATGCAATTAGGAACTGCTGTGTTAGCGTTGTGATTGTTGCTAGACCCGTGTTGGGCTAGTGGGATCGCCTCTGTCCGCAGAGGGGATTTACCAGTTCAACAGTATGCTAGAGCTTCTTCTCTCCTCCATGAATGCAACTTGGATATCAAGAAGCCTCCTCCATAGAGTTCTCTGTTGATGCTCCTTACCTAAGTAAGATAGATATTAATTGATGTGTCGGAGTAGAGATTTTCAAGGCCTACTTGAAATTCACTTTGTTGAGCCAAATGAGCAGCCCCTAACTTCCAAGGATTTGGGATTTTAAAATGGAAGCTTATTTAGTCAATAAAAGACCAGTGAAAATATTAGAATACACTCTGACCCTTATTCTAGTGTTGAATAAAAATGCCATGAAAAATAATGTGTCTTTAGTTTTGGATAAAAGGACCCTCAACTTCTTCGCAACTTTTGTGGTCACTGGCCACTGGTGAAAGGAGTAGGCATCTTTAGAAATGCGGTGCCATTTGGAAGGGAAGCACTAATAGCAGCAAGGCAAAGGCAATTATTCCATACATTTAATTATTTCTCATTTCTGGTCATATTGTGAGCTGTAGTATATATCATGAAAATTTTAGTACTAGTAAACAATGATTAAAATATAATAAATTTGAACCTTTTTGGCATTTAGAGGACATTTATCTCAATTTACAAAAAAATATATATATAATAAAGTATAAAAATCATGTTGGAAACCATCAAATTGGAAGAGTGAGATTTTTTTTATTATTTTTTTTTAAAGAAATTATATGCATAAAACTTATACTAGCACCTTCTAATGGAATTGATAGTGCACTAATCCATTGCTTGCCATTATTTTGATTTTGGTACCACCTTATAGCATATCCGGGTTCAAAGGCTATTTTCCATGACGGACAATTGAATATCTTCAACTCTAATTGTTATTGAGGGGTTCCACAAAGATGTCACATGAGAATTTATGGTGCCCATTTTGACGTAAACAACTATCTATGTTAAGGTTTTATGTTGCAGTTCTGTATTATTTATTTATGAACATTGTGTAATATTGATGCATTTGGTTGAACATGTGAAACTACTTAGGTTTGATTTTGATGATGGAAACATTTGATGTATGACTTACGTGGTGATGATATATCTAGTACATGACTTATCAGAGCTATTGTCGTTTCATGTATGGCTTAAGTGGATATGATTTATCTGATGAATGACGTAGTGAAATTATGATTTCTTCTAGTATGAACTACAAAGTGACATATGGATACTAGACTTAATAATGTGATGATTATAAGTCTTGTTGTTATATAAATGCATGAATGAGAGCTAACCTGCAAGCAGAAAGAATTATATGATAGCCGAGAGCTACTCTTCCATTGAGGGAAGGTTGAGAGATCTCATGGGGAAGGTATAATGCACATTGTTCTATTACATTTGGTATCTACTTGATGTGAACTCTTATGACACGAGTAAAATGCAAATGACAGGTGGCAAGATGACCTGACTGGATTATTCGAAGACAAGTCCAACCAGCTCTGTAGTGTGGTCCGTGTTCTAAAGGAGGGGTGGAGGTGTTTCCCACCGTGTATCCTCCGAAACTTGGAATCGTGGGGAGGACAGCTGAACGCTCCCCGTAGACGTGTGATGACAATTGCCAGTTGCCTACTGGGGGAAGTTAGGTCGATGTATTCGACACTCCCACCATGATGGTTTTATCAGTGGTTAGTATGGCCATTGCCATTGATAAAGCAGCAGAGGACGGATAGGGTGGGAACGGAAGTAGGTCAAGATGGATAGGAGGATATAGATTAGTTGGAGACTCTTGATGAGAAGTAATGTCATTGTCTAACTTACCAAATTTTATTACTATAACTTTCTCTGATTTGCTATGTTTGTATCTTTCATTCTAACTTCGGGACGAAGTTTTCTGAAGGAGGGGTGTATGTAATGCCCCACTTAAATCTTATCCTACAAATTTTGTTAATGTTTACATTATTTGAAAATATTGAAAAATATTGGTCTAATATAAAATTCATGATTTCCATTATTCAAATTCCCACTTACCTTCTCAAATTGAATATTAGGTAGGATATGGTCTCCTTCCATTATTTCATAATATATGTATTCATTTCACATTACCCACTGTACCCTCACATTCATTAAGGAGAAGACATGGTCCTCTCCGGTAATACATCTCACATCCCCAATGTCCCTTCACATTACTTGGGAGAAAGACAAGCCTCTCCATCTATCATCAATATATAATTGCTTTCACATTCCCAAATGTGCTTTTCATATTTACTTGAGAAACATGATCCTTCCCATTGAATTCTCAATTTAATATTATCTCACATTCCAAATGTACTCCTAGCTACTTGGGAGAAGAGAAGTCAACTATAAGGATGGGAAGAAGTTAGACATTAATGAGAGGTGGTTGAGATGGAGAAGGGAAAGGGGGTAAAAAAAAGGGAAGGGGGAAGGAGAAAAGGGGGAGTTTTTGGGAGGTTTTGCTTATGATGGTGGGGGTTGGTTGTGATTGTTTGGACTTGTTATGATTTTGGGAGACTTTGGAAACCTATGGAGGTTTCTTGGGTTTGAGAGGAGGAAACGTATTGTTATCTGGTTTTGCACATTCTTCTTGAGGACACACTATATCTGGTTGGACTTGGGCATGGAGGGCTAGGGAACCTATGGAGTTTTCTTGGGCTAGGAATTTGTTCATAGTTGGCTGGGAGGTAAATCCGGTTGGGTCGGTGAGAAGGAGCGTTCAGCTGGAGCTATAAGACAAAGGTATCATCATCAACCGCCGGAACAGGTATTTTTCCATGAATTGCTCGTGTTAAGTTGATATCAATGGAATGCTCGCCTTAATTTATGTTGCTTATGATAACATGATAAGATGTTAAATGTTTAAAGCTTTGTGAGAAGGTCAGCAAGCTCCTTCTATTACTTTTAAATTAACAGGAAAATAGACTTGTTAGTGTATAATAGGTTGAGGCTCTAATGGTTGGAATCAGGTTCTTACAATCAAGTACTTACTCCTCCCTTGTAGGCTTTCTTCAAAATTATTGGTTTTGTGACCAATAATGCTCAAGACAAGGCCTCTTTTTACCTCTTGGGACAATCCTGTAGCAGACAAACTATCTCTTGTAGCACCTACTTTGTCTCCTGTAGCAGCTGGTTTGTGGTCCTTAAGCTTCTCTGTGGTAGTGTATGATATTCTTGGTGTGTTAGGTCCCTATAATACTAGTGATTCCCCCATTACTATTGTCATTATAGCCTTATTGTTATTGTTGTGCCCTTATTGTTATTATTGTGCCCCATAGAATCCCACTATTGTTATTGTTGTGCCCTCATATTATTATTGTTATGTCGACTTTGATTATATTTTGACCCCATAGACTCCTATATATAGAAGGGAGGCTTTATCATTTGTATCATCCAAAGATCAGAAGCTAAAAAAAAACCCATTTCATTCAAAATCTCTCTGAACCTCGGGTCCAAATTTCAGATCTTGTCTCGCTTTATTTTTGGAGATATGATCCAAGGAAGTTAGGGTTTTTTGTAGGATCCCAAATTATATCTCAAACAGGTGACTTGGGGAAAATCGTCATAACTTTCTTTCCAGGCATCAGATAGAAATTTTGTAAGAAGTTACAGAAAGAGGACGGCCTGTAGTTTTCTGTGTATCGGTTTCAAGTCCTAAGGTCAAAATAGTGACACGTGGCACTTCGTACAAGTTTTCTCTATTGAACTAGTATATAATCAGGTCATCGTGGGAGATTTGGCATAACTCTTCCTTGGAGAATCCAATCTTGATCAGACTTGCGAGATTGGAAAAGGGACTCAGAGGGCTACCGCAGGACGCAATTTCAGACCTTGGAGATCCAAAATTATAGAGATACAATAGATTCAATATCGATCTCCTACAAAGTGAAAAAATGTGTGTAGTTTTTTTAAAATTTTAAGTTTGGTTTGAGAAATTAGTTTGAAGGAATTCAAAGGGCATAGTGAAGCATTATTATCATTAATTGATGCCCCGAAGAAATAAAATGGAAACACCTAGTAAGCAACCTGAAAGCTCTAGCATGACTCATGAAGAAGAAGAAGTAATGCAACATGATATATCAAAATTACAAGACCAAGTGCAACAAAATTCTCTCTCACAAAAAGTAACAAAAGCTAATATGGATAGTTTAAAGAAAGGTGTGGAAGCTAAGATGGATGGCGTGGAAGCTAAGATGGATGGTTTAAAGAAAGGTGTGGAAGCTAAGATGGATGGTATAGAAGAAAAACTTAAAGGTAACATGGAAGATTTGAAGACAGGCATGGAAGCAAAGATGGATAGTATAGAAGAAAAAATTAAAGGCAACATGGAAGATTTGAAAATTTTGCTACAAGAAATGTTTACTAATGGCGAAAGGGTAGTAAAGAAAACTCATGAGGAGAACAAAAAAAATGTTAATCATGATTTCATAGACTCTAACGGTGGATTGAAGACCCACCATGTTCCAAAGATTGATATGAGGAATTTTGATGGCAAGGATCCCGTAACATGGATACTACAGATGGAGCAATATTTTGATCTCCATAATGTGCAAAAAACACAAAAGGTACACATTGCAACTTTATAATTGGAACCAAATCAGTTTGTATGGTATCAATGGCTTTGCTCTCGTAAACAAATTGTCACTTGGGCAATTTTTATGGAAGAAATGACAACACATTATGAGGATACAAAAAGCAACACATTTTTTAGCCAATTGGTAAATCTCAAACAAAAGGGTTCAATGATGGAGCACATTGAGGGCTTCCAAAAATTGAATATAAGGGTAAAATATATTCTAGAGGAGAATATGATTGATGTGTTCATAGGGACTTTAAAGGATAACATCTAATGTAACATTCAACTTTGGGAACCTGATTCATTGGAGAAGGCATTCAGGTTGGCAATAAAAATGGAAAGCAAAATTATGGTCACAAGGAAGCCTACCAGTCACAACTATAAAGATGGAAGTGTTGTTGCCCCTAGCCTTCCACAACCTACAAGGTTGACACCACAAAAATTGGAAGAAAAAAGAGAAAAAGGGCTTTGTTACAGTTGTGATAGCAAATACACTAAAGGTCATAAGTGTGCTGATAATAAATTATTTTACATAGATTGTGAAGAGGAGAAAGAAAATGAACAAGAAACATAAAAAGAAGGGGATATACACAAGGAACAAACTTAGAGAAAGAAGAAATGAATCTGACCATATATTGTAATGCATCGGCTAGAATTACCACTCTTCAAACTATCAAGATAGAAGGACATATCAAGAAGAAAAAGGTAATAGTAATGATTGATTAGGGAAGTACCCAAAATTTTATTCATTATAAGATAGCCAAGGAATTGAATTGCTTCCTATATACAACACCAGAGTGTCAAGTGATGGTTGCAAGTGGAGGAACCATAAATTGCTCTGGAAAGTGCCACAATATCAAGATATCCATGGGAGAATATGTATTGAATAGCCCAATGCTTTCCATTGCAATGGGCGGTGCTAATGTTGTACTAAGAGTCCAATGGCTATAATCCTTGGGTACAATAGCTTTTAATTTTCAAGAATTTTTCATGAAAATTTCTTCGAAAGGAAAGGAAGTTGAATTAAGGGGTATCACAGGGAAACCAGGAAAGATAATCAGTGCTAATGGAATGACAAAGCTTTTAAATAAAGAACAACAACGCTAAAGGTTCCCACATCGAAATCATTTGTTTCTCCATATCTCAGTCTTAGACAATCATTCCAAGGTATTTGAGACTCCCAAAGGCCTCCCACCTATTCGTGATCATGATCATGCTATTCATTTGATTCTAGGAAGTGTTCCTCCAAACATCACGCCTTACAGATATCCATATGCCCAAAAGAGTGAAATTGAATGTATGGTTGCAAAAATGTTAGAGGCTTGTATAATTCAACCTAGTCAAAGTTCTTTCTCTGCTCCAGCAGTATTGGTGCACAAGAAGGATGGGTAATTGCGCATGTGTTCGAATTAAAGGGAGCTCAACAAGCTCACTGTTAAAGATAAATTTCCCATTAATGTCATTGATGAATTATTGGATGAATTGCATGGATCAATTTACTTCACCAAGTTGGATCTTCATTCAAGATGTCATCAAATCATAATGAAGACTGAAGACATTCCAAAAACAACATTTAGAACTCATGAGGGTCATTATGAATTTTTGATCATGCCTTTTGGCCTTACCAATGCACCTTCTACATTTCAAGGTTTGATGAATTCCATTTTCAAACCTTTCCTTAGAAAATTTGTGTTAGTATTTTTTGATGATATACTATTCTATAGCAAGTCTTGGGAAGGATCATGTTCCACATGTTGACAGGGTGCTCAAAACTATTGGAGGAGAAACAATGATATGCAACAAGCTCCAAATGTTTCTTTGGAGTACAAGAGGTGAAATATCTGGGTCATATTGTATCTCATGAAGGTGTGAAGGTAGACCCTAGCAAAATTAAAGCCATTAAGGAATGGAAAATCCTCACATCCATAAAGCATCTGCGAGGATTTCTCAGGTTGACAGGGTATTATCACAAGTTTGTTAAGAATTATGGGCGAATAGCAACACCTCTAACAACATTATTGAAGAAAGATGCATTTTCATGGACTCTAGAAGCAACGAAGGCCTTTGAACATCTTAAAGAGGCAATGTGCCAAGCACCGGTCTTAGCTACGCCAGACTTCACAAAAACCTTTATTGTGGAATGTGATGCCTCAAGAAATGGAATTGGTGTTGTTTTAATGCAAGAGGAAAGACCCATTACTTTCGAAAGTCGTCTAATGAAAGGAAAGTATTTATACAAAGCTATTTATGAGAAGGAAATACTGGCAATCCTACATGCACTTAAGAAATGGTGACCCTACCTAATGGGAAGACACTTCAAGGTAAAAAGGATCATGATAGCTTTAAATACTTTTTAGAACAAAGGTTATCTTCAGAAGTACATCAAAAATGGGTCACAAAGATGTTGGGTTATGACTTTAAATCATCTACAAAAAAGGTAATCAAAATGTTGCGGCATATGCCCTCTCAAGAAAGAACGAGGATGTGGAAGCATTGCTTTGCGCCATTTCTATTATCCAACCAGATTGGATAAATGAAGCAAGGGATGAATGGAAGAATGACGAAGAAGTGTGGGCACTCATTCAAAAGTTACAACAAGATCCCAGTACATCTGATACATAAAAATGATTCGTTATGGTACAAAGATCGCCTATACCTATGTAAGAATTCCTAACTCAAACAAAAGATTCTTATGGAATTGCACACCTCTCCCTTAGGAGGGCACTCAATATTTTTAAAAACTTACGACAAGGTTAAGAAGGATTTTTTTTTGGATTGCCTTAAATCTAATATTCAAAAGTTTGTGGCAGAATGTTTGGTTTGCTAACAAGATAAAGTTGAAACAATTAAGACCCCAAGTGTATTACAACCTTTATCCATTCCAAGCCAACGTTGGGAGGAGGTTTCAATGGATTTTATCACAAGCTTACCCAAGTTCGAAGGAAAGAGTGTCATCATGGTGGTAGTTGACAAACTTACCAAGTATGCACATTTTTGTGCACTATCACGTTTAACTGCATTTATGGAAACAATTCAAAAGTTACATGAAAACTCAAACATTATTGTAAGCGATAGAGATCCCATTTTCACAGGAAATTTGTGGACATAATTATTTTCTTGCCTTGGTACTACTCATTTAGCTCATAGCTCATCTTATCATCCTTAATCTCTTGGGCAAACTGAGATAGTAAACAAATGTTTGGAAGGATATCTTCATTGCTTTGTATCTGATAAAGAAACACAATGGGTCAAATGGTTTCCTCTGGTTGAATGGTGGTATAACACTTCCTTCCATACTGCAGCAAAAATGACCCCATTTATGGCACTCAATGGATATCATCCACGTCCATCACATCATATTTAAGAGAAAATTCTAAGGTTCAAGCAGTGGAAGATCACATTGAGCATCAACAACAAGTTCTCCAAATCTTAAAGGATAACTTTACTTTGGCGCAGAATATAATGAAACAAAAGGTAGATCAACATCGCAGCGAAAGAAGTTTTGATGTAGGTGACAGGCTATTCCTATGGCTACAACCATATAAACAAATGTCCTACAAGCAAGCTAAGAAGGATAATAAATTATCACCAAAGTATGATGGTCCATACAAGGTGTTGCAAAATATTGGTACTATGGCATATAAATTGGAGCTTCCTGCATCTTCCCGAGTGCACCCAGTTTTCCATGTTTCATTCTTAAAGAAGGTTATAGGTGACAAACTCCTAGTTCAAATAATACTGCCAGAACTTAACGATCAAGGAAAAATCATATTGGAACCTGAAGCAGTCACAAAAACAAGAACTTGACAACTACGAAATCGATAAATTTCAGAGTATCTCATCAAGTGGAAGAACTTACCCGCTGAAGATTCCACATGGGAGGGTGAGAATTTTATACAGAAGCATCCAGAACTACTCAAGCATTGAGGACAACACTTTTTTGAAGGAGAAGGGCATGTTAGGTCCCTATAATACTAGTGATTCCCCCATTACTATTGTCATTGTAGCCATTATTGTTATTGTTGTGCCCCTATTGTCCCCATATTGTTATTATTGTGCCCCATAGAAGTCCACTATTGTTATTGTTGTGCCCTTATATTATTATTGCTATGTTGACTGTGATTATATTGTGACCCCTTAGACTCCTATATATAGAAAGGAGGTTTTATCATTTGCATCATCCAAGAATTGTTCATTTGTGTAATGTAAATGAGGTTGCCCCCTCAAAGAGGCTGATTTTGAAGGTGTTGATCTATATTTTCTTCTATTTTGTGAGCTGGTTGCATAACATAGTGTAGCTTATTCAACCTCCAATGATGGAAGTGGGCCCTTTTACCATTTTTGGAATGAATATCTTGGTACAAATAAACCACAAGCTTGGTTTATTCCCTTTTGTGGCTTGGTGGTGGGCTCAACATGCTATATTACTTGGTCCCACCTAACACCTTCACAACTTCCTCATTGACCTGTTGGCCCACCCTCGTAGTCATCACACTTCTTGACTTTGTCTTTTCTCCTTGTGTGATGAAGGAAAGATAACTTCAACTCACTATTTGAGGGTGGCTGAGATTGTTGAACCATCCTTAGCTGACAAAACCTTCTCTCTTATGCATTGAAAACAATTTTTTAACCATAATATGCTCAACATGAGGGGTGAAGAACAATGCATACCTATGCCTACCTCATGTCGAGCTAATGTGCTAATCATTCGATGGTTGCATGGCATTTGTAGACATGGTTGAGGCTACATTTTAGTGTCTTCTGAGATGTCGTTTCTTTGTCTTCCTTTCTTTTTACAATTGATCTGAGAAAATACAATTTTTTAAATGTTCTTTGTTGATTGAAACTTGATGATGCAAGTCCTTCTAGATGCAAGTGCTCTTCTAATGACGTTGTTTGTTGGGTGAACAAGGATCCTGTAGTAGCTTGTAGAGGGACCTATAGCTGCTCAAAATCATGGATTTGAATCCTCCAATGCTCCATGCTGATTGAATTCTAGATCAAGGGCTTTAGTTGTGGTCCTGATCTAGGTGGCTCAAGACACATGTAGAAGTCCAAGAGGACTCAGCAAGGGTCAAAAATCAAAGTGTTTGGATTGTACTCAAACTAGGTTCATGTTGAATATCTCATCGTCGTGATCATGGTGGTGCAAACGGTTCGTCAAACCGAGTCTGTATGCGAAAGTTAGGAGCAATCAAAGTTCAGGGTTGACTTGGGTCACTGGGTAGACTTAAGGAGGCAGCAATTTGGACAAAATCCGGCCATTGGATTCCAACCAACCTAGGCCAGATTCCGGGCAAATTTGTGGCCTACTTAAATTGACTCCTTCAGTCAATTTTCAAATTTTCAAAAAAGCCAAATGATATTATATATATATATATATATATATATATATATTATATATATATATTATATATATATATAATATATATATATATATATATATATATATATATATATTATATATATATATATATATATATATATATATATATATATATATATATTTGGTGGCGGGCCATGACCCCCGTCACCCCCACCGCACCTAGAACCATAAATAACAAAATTAAATATTTAATATAGGTCGAACGGGCCATGACCCCCGTCGACCCTCCAACCTCCAAAAACCTTATAACTGTGATAATATTATATGGTGGGGCAGGCCACCTTCGGTGGACCGTCTCAAGCCTCATCATTGCCAAGTATTGATGCGAGGGTGGTGGGGCTCGAATCCGCCCGGTCGGTGTGGCTGGCCTGCCTCCTGGGCACCCTCACACGCCAACCACAAAACGTTTAATGCCCCTAACCACCAACCTTAAAAAGTATATAAAAATGGTATATGCATGTTAATTCGGGGAGGGGCAAGCTTTGATCCCCCAACCCCTCCTCAACAACTTGACGTGTTTAGCCATTGTGCCAACCACATTTCTTGTTTTATCCACCCAACAAATACTATATGAACCTTTTGCCACAATGCGCCAGGGGTAGAGGAGCGAGCACATATTTCTATGCAAGTGGAACCCTGAGCAGTGCAGAGAGAGGGGTCAGAACCATGATCTGAGCAATTTCTCCAAAGGGCCAGATTTTCACTTTGTCAGTTTTCGACAAATTTTATATGGTTTCAGCATTTCTCGACACCACGAACTCAACGGTGTTGTCCGTTTCTCCATAAGAGATCTGCAATTTTCGGGCTTCCTCAATTTTGGAGGTATAAGGTCGTCATTTTGACTTTTGATGTACTTTCATTATTTTGCCATCTAATGAAAACAGGGCCTCCCACTAAGGGCCCGGAGACGTAGTCCCTCCTGGACGAACTCCGATATCAATCCTGTGTCTTCTATGCGTGACTTTCTATTCTTCTCTTCCTCTTCTTTATGCACTTATAATTTCATGGTTAAATGCAATCTTAATATGCAATTCTTTATTGCATCACAAGGGAAAGATTCCTTGGGATCAAGTGGTATCAGAGCAGAAATTTGTGGATGTGAATTGCATGTTTGCATGCTAACAAGAAACAAGCTGCGAAGAGGTGAAGATGAATTAAAATCTTCTGATCCTGAAGAGGGACATGCGTGTTGAAGGAGAAACATGGGTGAGGAGAATGATGTTTGATATGAAGAGGAGGTAAACTTCCACAAGACTTTCTACACGATGGCAGATCATGTTGAGAAGATGTTCTCAAGACTTGAAAAACTTGAGAGTGCAGGGGAAAAAGTTCCAGAAGAACAAGGTTCAGTGCATGGAGATGATGAAAGAGATCCACCTCCTTCTCATTCCATGAGTGAAATTTCTTCTTCCTCTCATCACCATCACCATCATCATAGAAATTCAAGGGGTGCATCTAAGAAACCTTTCTTTAAATTAGATGTCAAATTTGATCTTCCCATGTATAACGGTGAAAGTAATGCAGAAAAGCTTAATAATTGGATTAGGCAGATTGAGATCTACTGCAGGATTCAGTAGATCACAAAGGGCGAGGAAAAGATTCAGTTGGCCTCTCTTCAACTGAGTAGCACTGCTCTCGTCTAGTGGGAGAGCAAATTGTGAAGCAGTAAGAGTGTGGGTAATCTTCTTTCCTCATGGCCTAGTTTCATTTCTGCATTAAAAGAACAATTTTATTCCTTGGGTTATAAACAAAAAGCCTTAATGGATTGGCAATACTTAAGGCAAGGCAGAGGTCAGGATGTTCAAAGCTTTACCAAGGAGTTTAGAAAACAAGCACTTAATTTGGCATTGCACTTAACTCTCCTGAAGTAGTAACTAAGTATGTTGGATCATTACATAGTTACATTAGACATTCATTATTATTGTTTGAACCTACTACCATTGTCTCGGTCAATGTAAAGGCCATTCATCTAGAAAACAGGGGAACACATGAACGAGATGACCACCCAAAGAGAACTGCAACAGCCAAGAGAAGGGGAGCAAAGCCCTATTGTACACATTATGAGAAAGAGTGGCATGACGAAGAAAATTCTTGGAAGTTGCACCCTGAGCCGAGACCTGAAAGGAATGACAGAAAGGGGAAGTAGAAGGTCGTCACTGCCATGCAGCAAACCAAGATTCCGAGTCAGAGGAAGATGAGAAGGTCACAACTGTGAGATTTGCATGAGGTAGGCCCATTGACTTGGGGTCCGATTCCGACAATGAAATGAAGTTTACAGCCCTTGGGATCGCGGCAGGAGGACCCATAGATTTGGGGTCTGATTCTAGCCATGAATCAAGGATTTCAACAGACATAACGACAAGGGAACTCCCCACAGCAGGACTCCAAGAACTTGAGGAGAGAAACCACTGCATCGAAGCAAAGAACGTTGAGCTAAGGAGGCTTCTACAGGAGGCAAAGGAAGAAAAACAAAGATTACTATGCCAGTTGCAAGCCAAGGATGAGGCCTTGGAAAAGATGCAGCATCGCTATCCGGAGGTAAAAAGTGATTCACCGATTTCATATGATTTTCGTGATGATGAATTTGCCGCTTTTGAAAAACATACTACAGGAATTGGATCCACATTATTGAAGAAGATGGGGTATCAAGGAAAGGGACTCGACATCAAAGGCCAAGGCATTGTAAACCCCATCAAAGTCGAGGAATTGCCATGTCATGCAGGACTCGGATACGCCAGAAAGGAAATAGGAGAAAGCCCCAATACAGCTAGTAACCAGCCAACAACAGATAATGAAATTCCCTCCTCACATTCCAACGATAGTGAGGACCACATGAACACTTATCAAAGGAACACCAGGGGAAAGCGCCCTAAGACAACCCCGAAAGTTTGGAGGAAAAAGAATTGTTGTAGACATTGCAACAAAGAGGGACACAAACAAGCCACATGTCTGATGCTCCATGCTCTGGAAACATCGCTAGAGGAGCCGAAAGGTGAACATGTTCAACAAATGAATCCACCCCATTCACGGTGGTCTACTTTATTAAGTTGGTTTTTTTTAAGGTAGTAGCTTGTTATGGCCACCATTGTAAATCATACATTACAAGTAAATGTAAAAGTGATGGTGTGTTTTGTACCACTTCAAAATGCAACAATGATATTTTGCCCTTTCTTTATTAGTAGTTGCAGTCTTGATTACTTTTTATGTAATCCTTGGCCAAGGAGTGTGTGCTATAAACTCTTCGCAAGGAAGGGTCGTGTGGTGTGCATGATTGCAAAGAATGTACCAGTTTTGCGTGTAGGTGATTGGAAGTGTGGATTGAAAAGGACACAAACTGTGTGTTAAGTGTAAATGCTTTTGGGGCCCAAAAGCTCCTCAGTGGGGAGGATTGATCTAGGTGGCTCCAAACACACGTAGAAGTCCAAGAGGACTCAGGAAGGGTCAAAAATCAAAGTGTTTAGATTGTGCTCGAACTAGGTTCATGTTGAATATCTCGTCAGCGTGATTGTGGCGGTGTGAACGGTTCGTCAAACCGAGTTTGTATGCGAAAGTTAGGAGCAGTCAAAGTTCAAGGTTGACTTGGGTGACTGGGCAGACTTAAGGAGGCAGCAATTTGGATAAAATCCGACTACTGAATTTCGGCCAACCTGGGCTAGATTCTAGGCGAATCTATGGCTTGCTTTTAAATTGACTCTTTCGGTCAATTTTCGAATTTGCAAAAATGCCTTAATGATTTTATAATATATATAATATATATATAAAATAAAAATCATTAGGCATTTTTGCAAATTCGAAAATTGATCGAAGGAGTCAAATTTAGCAAGCCACAGATTTGCCTAGAATCTAGCCCAGGTTGGCCGAAATTCGGTGGTTGGATTTTATCCAAATTGCTACCTCCTTAACTCTGCCCAGTCATCCAAGTCAACCTTGAACTTTGACTGCTGCTAACTTTCGTATACAGACTCGGTTTGACGAACCGTTCGCACCACCACGATATATATATATATATATATATATAATAATATTATATATATATATATTATATATATATATATATATATATATAATATATATATATATATATATATAATATATATTGTGGGCCATGACCACCGCACCTGGAACCATAACATAAACAAAATTAATATTTAAATTAGGTCGACGGGCCATGACCCCGCCGACCCTCCAACCTCCAAAACCTTATAACTGTGATATATTATATGGCGGGGCAGGCCACCTCTGGTGGACCCGTCCCACGCCTCATCATTGCCATGTGTTGATCCGAGGGTGGTGAGGCTCGAACTCGCCCGACCAGTGTGGCCGGCCCGCCCCCCGGGCACCCTCACATGCCAACCACAAAACGTTTAATGCCCCCAATCACTAGCCTTAAAATGTACATAAAAACGGTATATGTGTGTTAATTTGGGGAGGGGTAGGATTTGATCCCCCAAACCCTCCTGAACAACTTGACGTGTTTAGCCACTGCGCTAACCACATTTCTTGTTTTATCCACCCAACAAATACTATATGAACCTTTTGCCATAATGCGCCGGGGGTAGAGAAGCGGGAACATATTTCTATGCAGGTGGAACCCTTGGCTATGCAGAGAGAGGGGTTGGAACCATGATCTGAGCAATTTCTCCATGGGGCCAGATTTTCACTTTGTCAGTTTTCGATAAATTTTATATGGTTTCAGCATTTCTCGACACCACGAACTCAACAGTGTTGTCCGTTTCTCCATCAGAGATCTACAATTTTTGGGCTTCTTCAATTTTGGAGGTATAAGGTCGTCATTATGACGTTTGATGTACTTTCATTATTTTGCCATCTAATGAAAACAGGGCCTCCCCACTAATTCAAGCAAGGCCTGGAGACGTAGTCCCTCCTGGACAAACTCCAATACCAATCCTGTGTCTTCTATGCGTAACTTGCTATTTTTCTCTTCCTCTTCTTTATACACTTTCAATTTCATAGTTAAATGCAAGCTTAATATGTAATTCTTTAATGCATCACAAGGGAAAGATTCCTTGGGATCAGGTCCTCCAAGAGATGTGCAGACTGCTATTGTAGTCAGAGAAACCATACTAAGACCTCTCATATTTCCCAATATCCCTTCAAAAAGTTTTGATAATCTATAAGAATGTTCAAGATGCATGTCAGAGAGATTTGTGGTGATAAGAAAGGTGGATGAAGGGGTGAAAGATATGGTTTTCAATGGAAAACGCTGAATTTTTGCATGGAGAAGTGACCAAATGGTGTGGAGGATGGATGGTGGTGGTGTGGTGGACTTATTTTTTAATTTTCCCAAGGAAAACATAAGATTTGACCCCTCTCTATGTCAATCACAGTCATGTAGCAATTATGGTCAATCTTTGTAGCAACCTTGTTTAACACATATCTCTCAAATGGTAGATTGGATTGATTTGAAAGTTTTTGAGCATGTTACCATCATCCTTATGCATCTCCCCATAAAAAAATATTGGTCAACAAATGTATGAATCTCAAGAAAAATGAAATATGATTGTAGGTGATGGATGGTAATTTCTCGAAAAGTATGCATTGGAATTAGTTGAAATTTCTTGAGCACGTTACCATCATTCTTATGCATCTCCCCATGAAACATCTCAACAAAAAGATGCATGGTTTTTGAGATATGGTCAAAATAATTTATGCCTTGTGTATTTTGACAATCCTATAACAAAACAAAACTATGTTGTAGCACTTTAGGACAATGAGGAAAATGAATGGGAAAGGCTTGGAAATGATGGGTGGATGTTGGAAATGGATGAGGTGATGGATTGACATGGCCTTGGTCCTGTTGGAGCATTTGGGGAAAGGAGGAGAAAGCCCAAGTTTGACTTTATTTGACTAGGATTTTAATAAACTTTTTTCTTTTAGTGCTAACTTGTTCTTGTTGCTTGTAAAGGTTGGAGAGCATTTGCATTCACCAAAGAGAGATACATGGAGCAAATACTTTTTTCTTTACATTTTTTTCCCTTTTCCTTAGGCCTACTAGATGCCTCAGTGAGGTTTTCAACTAGTAGGCCTTCCTAGGCCCCTCAAAGGAGGTTTTCATGTAAGATTTTATCTTTTTTTCTTTTTCCTTTTTTTATTTTTCTTTTATTCTTCTATCCTACTCTACTTGAAAGAAAGAATATATCTTTAAAGTATAGGAATACTTCCAATGGAGCCATGTGCATAACAAGATGACAGATAAAATCATGAGTAGGCTCAAAACATATGCTTTGACATGTACCTAAATATGAGAGACCAACTACTTTGACTTTGATGATGCCAAACACTGTTGAAGAGAGTGGTGCTCCTTCTTAGTGATTGTCAGGAACCAAATTTCAATATAGATGTGTAGCTCTTGGTTTGCTTTGTCATCTAGATCATTATTCATTTATTCTTCTAATCCGGATTTAAATAGGAACGCAACAAATTATAGAGATAACCATATACACAAAGATGCAACAGAAATAATACTTCATTTCATTAATGTAAGATACTGAAATATGCAAACAAACAGAAATGGAAATAAACCAGCTAGGGCGATGGTAGCTTATCTTTGAGAAGAGATGTGGCGGCTACATGCCTTTGAATTGTGTTACAATGAGGCTCGAAGGCCTATTTATTGTTTAGAAACAATGGAAAACCCTTAACATCCCAAAACCTAACCTTAGAAGATGAAATGCCAAATTGTGGGCCCTGTTTGGGTAAATTGGTACATCAATTTCCCGGGGTCGTAACTTTGGCACCGATGTCCATTTGACGCGTACAATAGCTCATTAGAAAGATCTATCCAAGAAATATAACTTTGGGAAGAGGATTATTGGCTCATGGATGCATGTTGCTCCTAGATTTCTCAAAAAACGTCGTTTAGGGCTTCAAAACGGCTCCGGAAGTTCAGGACCCGAAAAAACTGCTAAAAATAGTAAATTGTGCTACAATTACGGAAACTAAAAAACTGAAAGAGATAGTCGTGGGGGTCCAAATGGGATAGGTGGGTGGCCACCAACATCCACCTGGATCATTCCTTCCCCCTTAGGAAGCAATGGTCCCCATTGCGTTGAGTTCCTCCATATGCTGAACTTGGTCCCTGGTGAGTTGTTATGCAATCTCGGATGTGTCCAATAATGGTGGGAAGCATGGTCGAGGGTGGTACACATTGAACAATTGGTGCAGGCGAAGGAATGGAGGAATGTTGTGCTCCAAAGCATTATTTCCCACAGCCTTGGTAATGGTGTAAGGACCATGTCGGTGTGGTCGGAGCTTTTGATGAGATCTTGTAAGGCATTCTTTCTGCAAATGCAACCAGACTTTGTTGCCCACCTGAAGCTTGTGTGGTACCCCTGTGGGTGAGGAGAAGTTGTTCCTGTGTTCTGTCATGACCGTATTCCTTTGTTATTGCTACTGCATGGAGGAACCCTTCACGTGGGTCATGGACGTGGTGACGATATTCCCCTTACTTTGGGAGCGAATCAGACAAAAAATGAATTTCCTAGTCTGGGAGATGAGCTTGCTGCCTTTCTTGGCAGTGATCAAAGAGGTGGCGGTAGGTGAGGCTACCTCCGATATTCTGTATAATGAATTATTCAAAGAAATAATGACAGTGCGAGGCCTTGACTCATACACAACGTGTCGCCTCCACAAGTATGGTTGGCCCAATAAAACATCACAAACATCCAGAGGTGTAACATCACACAATACCTCGTCTGTGAAGGGCTTGATGCTATAGGGAACGTGACACTGCTAGCGAACTTTGAGATCTCGTCCTTCATGAAGCCACCCAATATTGTAAGGCTGCAAGTGTGGTGTAGTCGGTAGGCCCAACTGCTTCATGACCTCTGCTGAAATGAGGTTCTTCTGGCTCCCACTATCAACAATGAATTGCAGTGGCAAACCCTTCACCCACATCTGTGAGTGGAAAAGACGCTCCCCTTCCTCTGGATCTTCGGGCTCACTCTTCTGGATCTTAGCGGTGGCAACAATGGTGTTGGGCTCCGCATCAATGATCTGCTTCCCTTTGCCATTCCCCTTGTCAGGTTCTGACTCAGGGTTGGAACATGCATATGATTCTGAAGCCTTCAACTCGGCCACCAGCGACTGGTTGGTTCGACACTCACTTGTGTTGTGAGTGGGGCTCTTATGGAACTCACACCACTTTCCTGTGTCCTTCTTCGACTTTGTGGTGTTATTATTTTCTTGCGGCTTCGATGGGTTGTCTTGGTTCACCCCGTCTTGGCTTTGTCCTTTGGTCTTCGGATTTGCAGATCCAATGTCTTGCTTCTTCTGTTTGAACTTTTGCTCGAATTTGATAGTGTATCGGTATACCGTGCTGAGTGAGGAGATGTTGAAGAACTCCATCTCTTCCATGATGTATCTGTGTAGGCAGCAACAGTATTTGAGTACCAAATGCAGCTTAGAGTACTTGATACCCAACTGTGTGTGAAGGGTATGAAAAATGTTTGTGAACTTCGGCACATCTTGGTCCCGTCCCTGCCGCAGCATGGTCCATTTGATGTATTTGTCCTCATAGCTTTTGACAAGGTAGTATTGCTCCTTGACGGCATCCCAAAATGAATCCCAAGTGGGTGCGGCTGAAAATAGTGAGTTCGTACTTTCATTCTTCTACTCGCAGTAGGTTTCCCACCAGTCCTTGACGTGGGGGGCTGCTTTAAGAAGAGTGAAAACAATC
>APFE031273391.1:33998-48929 GCA_000404065.3 Pinus taeda | reverse complement strand
GGTGTGGCATTTCCAGAGTAGCTGTTGGAAGCTGATGCGTCGCCTCTGGGTAGCCGCTGAAGGATCTGCGCAAAGCTATCCATCATCGCGTTCCTTTGCCGCTTGAGGGCTTCTTTGAGCGAGATTTTGATAGGATCTCCAGCACCCTCGTCTTTCTTTTCATCCGCCATGGGAGGTCGTCGGGATTTGCGAGGCTAGTCTTGCAAAGGTTCGACTAGTTCAAGCCCTAACTCCTTCTATGCCGACCTCGTTGGGGACATGCAAAGAAAAACAAAGAAAAAGTAGACTGCTTTGATACCATTGATCCAGATTTAAATAAGAACGCAACAAATTACAGAGATAACCATATACACAAAGATGCAGCGGAAATAATACTTCATTTCATTAATGTAAGATACTAAAATATGCTTACAAACAAAAATGGAAATAAACTAGCTAGGGTGATGGTAGCTTATCTCTGAGAAGAGATGTGGCGGCTACATGCCTCTAAACAGTGTTACAATGAGGCTCGAAGGCCTATTTATTGTTGAGAAACAATGCAAAACCCTTAACATCCCAAAACCTAACCCTAGAAGATGAAACGCCAAATTGTGGGCCCCGTTTGGGTAAATTGGTACATCAATTTCCCGGGGTTGTAACTTTGGCCCCCGATCTCCATTTGACGCGTACAATAGCTCGTTAGAAAGAACTATCCGAGAACTATAAGTGTGGGAAGAGAAATATTGGTCAATGGACACATGTTGCTCCTAGATTTCTCAAAAAAAACGTCGTTTAGGGCTTCAAAATGGCTTCAGAAGTTCAGGACCCGAAAAACTGCTAAAAATAGTAAATTGTGCTACAATTACGGAAACTGAAAAACTGAAAGAGACAGTCGTGGGGGTCCAAATGGGATAGGTGGGTTGTTGGAAGAATCACCGCACCTCTATAAAATCCATAATTTCCACCCTGGGGATCCTAGTTATTGGCTTGTAATGTTTACCAACACCTGCGGGTTTTGGTGTAACGGCAAACCTCCACATGGTATCAAAGCTTGGACCCAGGTTCGATTCCCCCAAGTTGCGTTTGAGGGGGGGTGTTGGAAGAATCACCGCACCTCTATAGAATCCATAATTTCCACCCTGGGGATCCTAGTTACTGGCTTGTAATGTTTACCAACACCTGCGGGTTTTGGTGTAACGGCAAACCTCCACATGGGTGGCCACCAACATCCACCTGGATCATCTTCATCCATGCCATTCAAATATTCTACTATTTCTCGATTAGCCCCTTGAATACATAAATTATATGCTGATAAGCATTGTAGAAATTCTTCAATCTCAGGCTCCAATGGCTACTCTCCATAAAATGTGGTCCATGATTCTTTAGTCTCCTCTAGATCTTCTTCTTTTGAATTTTCTTCTTCAATAGGAGCAAGAGAATGTCTTCTTTGCAATACTCTTCCTGATCCAAGATGAATATCACTTAGATTAAGAGGATTTCTTTGGAGATTTTGTATCTGAACATTATAAGTGGGTTGAGTTACTTTATTGCTTGGGTTTGGAAATGGTTTTGTAGGTAGTTGAGTGGGAGTGGGTCTTTGAAATGGTTGTGGTTGAGGATGTGGTGGAGGTGGATAGGATGGATATCATTGAGTTTGATATGGAAGATATTGATGATGTTGAGGAAAATATGGATCACCCCATTGAGGAGGTTGATGTTGATATGGATGAAAAGGAGGAATGACATATTGAGGAGGATAAGACCATGAATATGGATCACCCCATTGGGAAGGATAAGACCATGGAGAACAAGGTGAGGTGTTAGGTGGATACCAAGGTTGAAATTATGCATTATAGCCTATATTGAAAGAGGAGGGGTAGTTCATATCTCGCTGATATGAGTTGAAAATGTAGGGTTGCTCCATGCCTACTTCTAACTTCTCTGCCACATCTTCTCTTTCTACCCGCACATGATAAAGTGGGGGGATTTGTGGTGTTGAAGAATTTTTTTAGTTGTTGTTTGAATGACAATGAAAGATACCTAATGCAATTTTTTGTTTTTACATAAAAGAGAGAGGGAATCATTCCAAGAACAAGAGAGTGTTTGCTTTGACACCATCCTCGACAATGATGCAAAAGTGATGAGCCCCAGTATTGGAACAAGAATCCTGCAACTCCCGAGGCTACCAACTTAAATTATCAACCCGAGGTTCGTACAAAATGAAGAGAGGCTGACATTGTATGTGCAACAAACACCTTCCTCTTCCTAGTCTGACTCCCTTTGATGCAAGTGAAAGAAGACAATGAAACACTTCAAATGAGCAGAGCTCTAGGTAAGTTGCCAATCCTAAGTTGCAGAAGGTGAATAAAAATATGCAAACCTATTCTACTTTTGACAGAAAGGAAATCTATGTGCAAAAAAATATAGAAAATGACAAGCAAATCTAACCTATATTGCTAGAAAGGAAATGAAATTAAAGGAAATATATTATATTTTGCAGGAAAGGAAAGTCCTAGATTACTCTTGCAAGAAGGAAATCACGCTTTGCACAAAGTAAATTGTGGAAAGGAAATTTAGACTAATTACAAAAATCAACATTTAAGAAGCAAGAAACGTAAGAGCTAAATAACAACCTAACCAAGCCTCAACTCAACCAAAGCGGTCTCATAGCATTCCTAGGCTATAAATCTACTTCTACCATGAATTTGGATTGAATTTGAGCATGGAAGGTCTCAAAATCAAATTGTTATAGGATTGCTACAAGATGTCTCCTACTTGAGTTAACTTGCCAAATGCCCAAGAAAATCAAATGCAAATGAAATGGGGTAATTTCTTTTATTAATTAGGATGTCCCATGATTCCAATCCAAGTGGAATCATTCAAAAGTACTCTTGTTAACATGTGCTAAAAAATAGCAGAAAATTAATACTCTAAAAACCATAAAGTCTAGAACTAGTGAGCTAGTTAACCTACCAAATGCCTAACCTGATCAAGTTCAAACGCTATGGGGTATTTATTATTATTATTAAATAGAATGTTTTTAGGACTCAATTCAATTAGAATCAACTCAAAAGAGCCTCGCTAACATGTGCTAAAAAATAACATAAAATTACTATTGTTTTGCTACAAGTTACTTCCAAAAATTCCAAAATTGTGAACTAGTAAACCAATCCAAGTAGATCAATCATGGATATGAATTTGGAAGGTTGTTATAGAGATGCATAATTCTTTTGAATTTATAAATAACCTATAGAATAACTCACTTCAATCATTTAACCAATATAACCTACATCAAATGAAGCATGGATATTAAGTGCATAAAAATTCAAGAATAAGAAATGCAAGTGAACAAGACATTCAAAGAAGACAAAAAGATTGTACAATAGGGCTCTAAGGCTCTTGGGATGGCCAAGACCAAGTATACTCAGAGTCCTATGAAGGAAACCAAGCCTTAGAAGTTGAAAATGACACCAAACTTCATTATTTGAATAAATCCAAGTACATCCCTGCTAGAAACGAAAGTAGAATTGCTAAATAACAAGTTTTCTCCTCAATAAGAATAAGAAATACATGCCCCTAGAGGAAAATTCGAATTGGCACTTATACAAACAAATGAGGAAGCATCCTCTTTGAAAGGAGACATCTTTCCCCTTAAAAATTCCTCAAAAAGTGGATCTGGTTCCCAACACTAGGAATCTTATTAAATGACAGGGAACACACTCTTAAATTTTCTCAACTAGTGGAGCTCCAAAATTTGTCAATAATTTCATGATATCCAGTTCATTTATTATATAATCTTGGTCCATCCTGTAGTAGGGAGCAAGTCCCTAGATTATCTCAGTCTCCAAATCTTCATAATTTGCCCAATATTCTCACAATATTCTACAAAAATAAATAATATTAGGTACATAATATGCAATTGTCTCTGAACCTTCCTAATGAACATATTAAAGTTAAAATAATGTCATATAATGCAAAAAGAGAGGTTTAATGTGCTGAAGGATGGTCAGATGGGCCTTAATTTATGTATAACTTGGTGGGCCATCAACACTCCTTGAGGCCACATTTCTAAGCTAGTTGATTTGTCTTTTGTGCCACCAACCCTTTTTGGAAACACATAAAAACTCTTATCTCCATTTCGACAAGGCATCTCTTGGTGCTTCAAGTGGCCCCTTGCTCCTCTAAGGGTGCCCTATATTCTCCAAGTGCCAAGTATCCAAATCTTCTAATGGTTCCATACCCACAAGCTTGGGTGCAAAGCCCACATGCTTGGGTTCTTAGCCCACAAAGCCATTTGTGGTAGCACTTCCTCCAAATCCCCAAACCCTAGGGCTTGGAGTACCTCCCAAGCTATCAATATCAACAATTTTTAGAGATTAATCTTGCCAAATTTTTCTTTATTCTGTCTACAATTATTTAAAAAATAAATAAATCTATATAAGGCATTTCATAATGAAATAGGGTGAAAGCGAGATAAGTCATTGGATTAGTTTCCCTTAAGATTAAGATGAGAAAGGATGAGCTTATTCCCCCTCCAACCTTGTCTTTGCATTTTGACCAATTTAGCATTATAATCGAATCTTTTTTAATTAGAGGCTAGAAGGCTCTATAGAAACTTATAGGAAATCCATCCAGACCAAGAGCTTTATCAGGATCCATTGACCATATTGCTTCTATCTCCTCATCTTCATCATTCTCTTTCATAAGCTGGTGATTTTCCAAGTCTGAGATCTATAGGAGAAATGTGGACAAAAGTTCTTTAGCCTTATGAGGATCCATCTCGCTTTCTAACGAATATAAGGCCTAGAAATGCGAGAAGTATTATGCTTTTATTTCATGGAAGGAGGAGATTTTTTATTTACCCTTTAGAGTAATATCCCTCACCCTATTACTTAATTCCCTAGATTTTGACTATTTATGGAAAAATGTTGTGTTTTGATCACCAACCTTTAGCTATATGCTTATGGATTTAAGCCTCCAAAATTCCTCCTCTTTTTGATTTTCTTGAAAGATATGCTTATTTATATTCTTCTCATTTTCCAGATGCTAGTCCTCAACATCATTGTTTTGCATACTTGATAAGTGATGTTCCAATTCTTTGACCAATTCAAGTTTCTTCTTTCTAGGCAGAACAAGCACTTCCTTTATCCAGGTTCTTAAAGCTTGCTTGACAAACTTTATTTTTGATTCCCAAACAAAGGTTGGAGAATCGCAAACGGGGGAAAGCCAAGCCTATTTGATGATGTCTTAAACTCCTTCTTCCTTTAACCATCCTGGATTATACCTAAAAGGAATATGGCCTAAGCATTCCTTCACTTCAATCTACAATGAAATTGGACATTGGTCTGACTCACACTGAGCCAGAATAGAGGAAAAGGAGTCCAACCCTTGGAGAATCCAAGACTATAAATTAAAAATTGTTCAAGACAAGTTGCGATGTGGCCAAAGCCACTTTTCCTATTAGAACAAGTGTACTTCCATTTTGGGTTTGACATCAATCAGGTCCCATCCTTCTATGAGGTCCTCCATCTTTTCTTTGAAGGGACCACAAATGACATTTCCTCCTCTTTTCTCGGAAGTAAAAAATGTTGTGTTGAAATCACCTCCAACAATGGAACTTTGGTTCCACTGATCTTCTTTGAGGGAGACTGATCATCTTTAAGCGAGATGAGCTTGTCCCAAAATTCAACCTTTTTCACCATATAGAGCAGGAGCATAAAAATTCACTACTTAGAATCTTTCCTTAGTGTCGTTCCTTTCCAAATGAGGGCTATCCAATTAATATTCTTTTATAATCGATAAAGGAAAAGTGTAAATTATTCCAAAAAATACCTAATCTTCCAGAGGCTCCCCAATAGCTTTTTGCGATTCCTCCACCGTATTTCCAAAATACTTTAGCCACATTCATAAGTTCTACCTCTTCTAACTTAGTCTCCCGAAGAAAAAGAATAGAGAACTTCTATGCTTTTATCAAGTCTTTTACTAGGAGGCATTTTGAGGGACCTCCAAAACCCCTAATATTCAATGATAGGAGCTTCATCATTTCACGGGAGGTGAATGAGATTTGAGACCTCCTTCTGTTGTTCTTGGTGGACCCTTATTCCCTATAGACCTTAATGTATTCAAAATTTGCGCCTAGTTTCCCAACTTCTTGTTTTGTTTTGCTTCATTTTTTCTGATCTCTTTTTTGGAGTGTTTGCCCATTTTCTTGGTGATACTCTCGATTTCTTGACTACTTGCTTTCTCTATCCTGCCAATGTTCAAATTTGAGTTTCTAGTGATACTTTTCCTTGGCCCTACGAAAGAAACACTTGATCCTTCAGGAGGAGATCCTGTTTGCATAATCTGACAAAGAACAAGTCTGCCTTCAACAAAGGGAATATCTATGGATGGTTCAGGGATTCAAGAGGACTCAATTACTTCAATATTTTTAACCTTAGAAGGTTCTTGAAACCCCCCCTCCTCTGGAGTTTCATTCTTCTTTCCACTCGAGAGAGACGTGGCTTGGACTTCCTGAGTAGGTTCTTCCAATTAGTTTACCTGTGACGACTGCAAAGCCCCAGAAGGGTTTGAAGAGTTGGAGGGGAAAGTATTACCTTGGGGAGTGTTGTTTCTATTTACTATCATGTTTCTCCTGATTCCTCCTCTCCTTTGGGATTTCCATTGCACCACTTAGGGCTCAATGACATCATCTCTATTATTGGTTTGGGAATTTTTGCAATATCGAGCAAACTGCCCATATGCATGACAAATTTGGCACATGAAAGGGAGTTGTTCAGAATCCGACACTTGACAGTGTTTCCAGTCCCCCATAGCGAGAAATATTTCTGCAGGAAGCCCCTTTTCCAAATCTACTACTACACATATATTGGCGCATGCAAACTGGCCCCCCTTAGGTTCAATTTTGTCTATGTACTTACCAACTCCATTACCAATTGTTCTAAGGCAATTATCACTCCAACGGGAGAGAGGAAGACCAGGGAGTTTCACCCAGACCAAAACAACATTAGAGATGTCCTCTACAAGGTCGATATCTAAGGATCACTTGTTCATATACACTCCCCTAATCCAAAAGAAGTAAGGACCATTTCTAAAAACTACTTCTTTGTCCTCCTTCAACTCGAAAAGGAAAGTAAAGAAGTCATTCCCACATGTGTAAATGCCCAAATTTCCTTTCATCATAGATTTCCAATTTTTCTTAGTCCATTGCTTCATGGACTTTGACGAATGCCACATCCCAGTAAAATTTCCAACTGGAGCTCGGTCAGAGAAAACCAAACTAGTGCAGCAAAATCAAGAGGACAACACAACAAACAAAATTTCTTCACCCTTTTTATGAATTTTGAGTGTTGGCCTTTATTCTGTTGTTTTTAAGGAAGAAATGTGATTAAGGCCTGAAAGGTCACCGCATCATCCAACTAAGGGGGAGGAGCCCCCCTTCGAGCAAGGCATGGTGAAAGTGCAAATGGAGGATGACTAGAATTTCCAGGGTCGTAAACGGAAACAAATTTAGAGAGAAAAATGATTTAAATAATGCTATTAAAATGATGTAGATATGATACAGGTGTTGTCCGTGATGACAACTCACTCAGATGACATATCATAGTACAGCTAGTAAATAGCAAAGAATTAATGATCAGAGAGGTATACACAGGTGTGTTGTGACAAAAAAGCGTATACACACGGGTGCACCATATACCAAGTTGCATATACGTACACACACACGTTTACAGAAGGAAAGACGCGTACATGTTGGGAATCTAAGTTTTGGTCTGTGGTATTTGGTCCATGATAGTTTGGTATTGGTCCATGGTATTTGGTCTGAAGTGTTGACCCCAGGTATTGGGTCCAAGGTATTGGTTCTACGTGGTTTTGGACCATGGTATTGAGAGAGGCCTAAACCTATATAAGTAGAAGATCACTAGGCCAAGAGAAGCAAGTGTGCAAGGGATGAATATCTGATAAAGTGTAAGATCTAGTATGCAGGTAATGGGTTTGTGATGCTTTGCTTGATCTGAACCAAGGATGCACCCATGTGGATGATGATGAACGATGGATCGGGATCTTAAGGCTTGGAATGTTTTATCATTATATGGTTTGATCATGGATAAACTATATCTGAATTATTGACGCATGTTTATTCTGTAAATGTTATGTTCTTATATAATTGATGTCTGGAATAGCTGCAAAGTTATAAGTTAGATTTGGCAGATCTGTACACGGGTTCGCTTTGGTAAAAGCGCGTATACATGCAGGTTGGGGTCATCAGAGTAGCGTATACAGTATGAAGTATGATATTTTGAAGTTGCAGTTGGATTTGGTTGTTATTGCAGAGTTTTGTTATTTGTTCTGTGTTATGGTGACTGTGTTGTTGACAGGGTTTCAGTGTTTCAGTATTGGGTGATTCAGAGATCGATGATGCAGGTGTAGTTGATGGATGTATTGCAGTGGTGACTGATTTTGTGCTTCAATGTTATTGATGGGTCCAATATGAAAATTGGATGAAACGTGGCCTTCAGATTATGGTGTTGTGCTTCAGGAGTGTCCAATATGAAAATTTATGAAACGTGGTCCCTGGAGGAAGAGAGAAGATCGTAGCCTTCTGTAGGCCAGCGCCTACGTACTGGTAAACATATTGGCCAGTACAAGAGCCAGGGGGTTGGAGCTTCCTTCCAATAGCAACTGGAAAACGAGTGAAGGTTAGAGCCTTCAGTAGGTCGGCGCCTACATACTAGTAAACAGATTGGCTAGTACAAGAGCTAAGGGGGTTGTAGCTCCCTTCCAGTATAAATTGGAGAACGAGTGAAGGTTGTAGCCTTCTGTAGGTGGGTGCTTGCGTACTGGTATGAGTCTGCACCAGTACAAGATTGTAAACAGGTTTTTCTTACATTATTGAAAACAGCAGCAGGTGGTTTTGTCCCGCATTGGGTTTCCACCTTATATCGTGGTGTTCATGTGTGTTTCTTATGTGTGATGATCTATTCTATTTTTCTGCACCTATTTACTGTTCATATGGTTAATTAAGTTATGATGCACTAATTAAAGATCAACATATAATGGATTAACTAAATCATAAGTTTATTGGATATACGCTAGTTGCATTAAACACAGTTGCGTGTACGCGCGTGTTCTCTTAACTGAAGTAGCGTATATGTATCTGAGTATGAAAATGAAAAAGTTAATGATTTGCTAATACTGATTCACCCCCCCTCTCAGTATTATTTCCAACAATTAGTATCAGAGAAGGTCCTTTGGTAGAAGCTTGATCGCTTGAAGGAGATCTGTAGATCAATGGGAAAGAAAGCGCATCAGAAGAAGAAGACAACTCAAAGGAACAGGGACAGCTTGCCATTAGGTGGAAGCAAGTATTCAGATTCCGAATCACCTCATATTGAACATGAACAAGCAAATGAAGCATCAGATAAAATCATAGATCAACAAGATCTATTTAGCAAAAGGGAGAGTGCCCTCAAAGAAGAAATTATCAGCTTAAAATCTCAGCTGGAATGTGCCTTCAGAGTTCGTCAAATGCTGCAGGAGCTGAATGAAGAACAAGAAAAAGAGATTCTCAAACTAAGGCAACAAGTGGAAGAAGGAAGAAAGTCTGAAGAAATTTTGAATAAGCAATGTTTGGAAAAGGAAGAACAACATTAGGTTGAGGTAAATATCTTGAAAGGTAAATTAGAAGAAAAGGATAAACTATTACGATTTCAAGACAATACTAAGATTTTGGATGATATTCTTAGTAGTAAAAGGTCACCTGCTATCAAAATTGGTCTTGCTTTTTATGAATCTGTTGAAGGTGAATATAGCTGGGAAGGTGAGCCAAGGAACTCTAATGAGAAATATAAAATGATCAACAAGGAGATGAGAGGACAACCCCATCAACAGCCAAGGAAAGAAATTCCTCAAAGAAAATCTTTTGCTCCTAACTATGGAAGTGATAGACGATTATTTCCTCTGATGAATAATGTTGAATGTTATGTATGTCATAATCTTGGACATGTTGCAGCCAGATGTAGAAGTAGAATGGTTAAAGACCGTCACACAGAAAGATCATCACGTTCCAGGTACTTTAAGGGATATTGTTTTACTTGCAATATGTTTGGTCACAAAGCCATTGACTGTTTTAGGAGGAATATGAAACATGTAATATGTTATGCATGTAACAAGCTTGGACATATAGCAAGAATGCAGGAGAAGATTTTTGGCACCATACCAAAAGGAGAAAACATCATCACAGTTGAAGACATGGAAGAAAAAGGAAGTACAGCCAGAAAGATGTGCCATAGCAGAGTATACAGACATGACAAACTCGGAGGAAGCTGAAAATGTGGAATATCAGTGTTTTAAATCTCATATGCAGGTTTCATGAAGAGAGTCGCGTGTATACGCGAGTTAGATGCTGCATAGTCGCATATATGATGTTCTGAAGAAAAGCAGCAGTACAAAAGTCTGATATGGTTCAGTCACTTATTAGCTCTATCTGATGATGGCATGGCACAGGTTCAGAGGGAGCATATGCCTCAAATAATGCATTGCTGACATTATGATTAAAATTCCTTGGTTACAGGTTGCTAATGATTACTGAGAGATGCTTATGGTGTAGATCATATGGTGTATGATAGTTGTTGATAACTACCACGGTCTTGTTTAGCTCCTTGGTCTTTGTAAGTCATATGATGTATTTTTGTTACCCCACTATGCATGGGATGGATGATGTAATGTTTCTTGTTTTTGAGTCATGTATAAACATTTGGTATATCCCCACTTGGTTGGGTGGATGAGTAAAAAATGGTGTATTCCCACTTGGTTGAGAGATTGATGTATGTATGAGTCTTATGAAGGTCATTGGCAATGTATGTATAGAGTCATGTTATGCTTTTGCAGACCTTGCATGTGCTCAGGGGGGAGCATGGACGGATTGGTACATCTTGGCATGTACAAAGGGGGAGCTCAATCAGAGATTTCAGCATGTACTCAGGGGTAGTATGGACAACAAAAGGTATACCAAGGGAGAGAACATCTTGGTCTGCCCTTTGACCTTGATGTCAAAGGGGGAGAGTGACTTGGTGTGGTGGTTGCCATCAAGTCCAAAGGGGGAGATTGTTGGCATTATGATATAGGTTTTGTCCTTGATGGCAACTCACTCAGATGACAGATCATAGTACAGATAGTAAATAGCAAAGAATTAATGATCAGAGAGGTATAAGCAGGTGTGCTGTGACAAAGAAGCGTATACACGCTGGTGCACCATATACGAAGTTGTGTATACGTACACACGCACGTTTACAGAAGGAAAGGCACGTACATGTTGGGAATCTAAGTTTTGGTTCGTGGTATTTGGTCCATGGTATTTTGTTATTGGTCCATGGTATTTGGTCCGAAGTGTTGACCCCAGGTACTGGGTCCAAGGTATTGGTTCTACGTGGTTTTGGACCATGGTATTGAGAGACGCCTAAACCTGTATAAGGAGAAGATCATTAGGCCAAGAGAAGCAACTGTGCAAGGGATGAATATCTGATAAAGTGTAAGATCTAGTATGCAGGTAATGGGTTTGTGATGCTTTGCTTGATTTGAACCAAGGATGCACCCATGTGGATGATGATGAACAATGGATCGGGATCTTAAGGCTTGGAATGTTTTATCATTATACGGTTTGATCATGGATAGACTAGATCTGAATTATTGACACATGTTTATTCTGTAAATGTTATGTTCTTGGTATAATTGATGTCTGGAATAGCTGCAAAGTTATAAGTTAGAATTTGCATATCTGTATATGGGTTCGCTTTGGTAAAAGCGCGTATACACGCAGGTTGGGGTCATCAGAGTAGCGTATACAATATGAAGTATGATATTTTGAAGTTGCAGTTGTGGTGTAACCCAGCCCAAAGGTCTACACTTTACACGCGGGAAAGAAAGGTATACGTGGCAATAAAAATATTGAACTGTGATTGTCCGCGGGATTCTATGTTAGGTTGGTGGCTAGAGAGTTAATGCTCACAGTGAATGCTCTGAACTCCGCCTCGAAATTGCTCCCACTCGCTCTTCGTGCCTTAACCCTTGTTCCTTATGGCAATTTTGGATTATTCCTCCGCTTCCTCCGCGCTGAGGGTTCCCGGTCGAGGGTTTCTTGGTTCCTTTTGTGGAACGCTGTCTGCTCTGCTCCGTTGGTATGTTCACCTCTCTGTGCGGGATAAACCTCGGTCCCTCCTCTATTCGACCTGCTTGCAACTGTAATGGAAATGGTGTTCGAGTTTAGTGGTTGTTCAGCTCTGGTCTGTGTTTCAACCTTGGTAACTGTTACTGTTCTTTCCTCCCATGCATGCGCGTATTTTGTAAGGTATTTTTCAACGTTTGTTGTTGGTTGCAATATCTTGCTGGTCTGTGTGCATCTTCGTGGTTTTGGTCGAGGTTTTATAGCTGTTTCTGGAAGTTACTGTGATTTTATTGTAACTCTTGGACCCTTGTTATTCCTGGTTCGAATCTAGTTAAGTCTTGTTCGCTTGCTGTTGTTCTGGACTCTCACAATGCGACACTGTATTTGTCCCGAGCACAGGACCTCTCGGGCGCTCGTTCTCCGTTCGGAACAGGTAATACCTCCTGTCCTTGTTTCAATCTTGCTCGGCTTCTGCTACTGGAACTTACCCACTTTGGCTCCTCTGGTCTACAGTCGGTCAATTTCTTCAGAATGTCACCACGGTTGTCTTCGGCTTCGTTCTCCCAGGTAATTCACTGTTCTGTTAATTTTCCGCATGTATTTGCACATTTACTTGTAATTCTCCTCTTTGCTTTATTCGTGATACAATCGGTTTGATGGTTGCAGGTCGCTGTTGGCAACCTGGGCGTGCGTACCCTCCAGTCCTTAACTTGTACAGTTCACTTGTTCTTGGGTAGGCCTGAATCTCAAATGTCTGGTTGTAGTTTGCTTGATAATACGGTTCTGTAGACTTGCTCAGGTCTTTTGGTCGTTGTATGGAGTTTAGTTTGGCTGTATTCCTTTCGGTCACTCCTGTGTTAAGTTTTAAAAGAGATGGAAGTCGCTGTTGGTCGGTTTCTGTCAAACCCTAGTCTAGGCTTTTCTGGTTTGTGAGGTTTTCCGACTATGCATCATATTTTACTCTATGTATATTAATGGACATTGCTTTTCATGAAGTTGTTATGGCTTTACAATAGTCAATTTTTATCTATGGTTCTTCGATTTTCTAAAACGAAATTTGTGAAAGGAAATATACAGTGATGTTACCTTTTTGTAATTGTGTTCCGCCTCTGTTCTGTGGTTGCTCTTATGATTTCGAACACTGGAAATGGTTGACTCCTGTACGCAAATTCTTCCTCTTGAACTTCTGGAGATTATATGCTTGGATTCTTGTTTGACTGTGTGCGAAAAGGATTTTAAATAAATGTGTGTTTGTATTTCATATGCGACTGTAAGTTACCGAGACTTCATCCAGCTATTTAATGATTGACTGTGATTCGTATTAGAATACATACAACAACATATTGATAGACATTACTTGTATGGTAGTTTATCAGGCTGTAAAGAAAAGTTTCATTTAGGCAAATAGTAGGAAAGATGATACAGATGGACAAATAGCTTCTTTGAATGCTTCTGACTATCTTTATTTCTCCTCTCCTATAATTCAACTAAACCCCTCTCTGTTACATTTGATTTGTTTATATATCTCTATTTTCAGTTGATTTTTGCAGTTAATCAAACTGTCATAGATTATGGTTACAGAAATACTGTTGTCGTTAATAACTATAATTGCTTGACATTTCAAGACTTGGAGGAACAGTTGGTCCTTCTTTCCCTAATTTAACGGACCATTTCTTAACTAATAACTGAGCTACAGTAATTCTAATTGAAGTAAAAAGAAATGTCTGAATTCACTGACTTTGTAAAGCAATTTAAAAGAAAAATTATTACAGTAAAAATTAAATAGTCCAATCGATCAATAGCCTTTGAACCTGGTTGAGATTTTGCCCAATTACGGTGAGCTGGATGCTCCTGCATCAGGCTCCCGGGGTAAAAAGAGATCATGACTCTCGTTCATGAGCTCCTCGACTGACGTTCCTGTTTGTCCAATCTGCCTGGCGTCAAGCCATGAGCTGTCCTTAATCGGACGGTTCTTCCACTTGACCAGGTACTGAAAATAATTTTTCCGCCGAGTACGTCTAACTACCTGAGTTTCGAGGATGCCTTCGATCTCAGGGGGTTGGACATAAGGCATCTGTCTTTTCCAAGTTTCTTCGTCTTCCTGGGTGTTCCGCGTGGATTGTCCGGGTCCATCTTTCTTTTCCTCCGCCAGATCGTCTGTGTACGGGAACAGATCTGCCACATTGAAGATAGGTGAAATGCCTATTCCGGGTGGCAGTTGTATTTCGTAGGAATTTGCCGAAAGTTTTCGCAAGATCTTACAAGGTCCTATCTTTTTGTACTTTAGTTTATTGTATGTACCCTTAGGGAAACGTTCCTTACGCAAGTGTACCAGGACTTCGTCCCCCACCTCAAAATGAACTTCTCTTCTCTTTAGATCTGCATGTTGTTTATATTTTGAGCTGCTGTCCTGTAATTTTGCCTTCACCTGTTCGTGTAAATCCCTCATTGCGTTAGCAAAATCTTCTCCATCCGCACTCCGTCGTTCCTGTAAACCAAGATCCCGAAGTTCATGCACTCCGCGAGGGTGCATGCCATATAGGATCTGAAAGGGACTGAGACCTGTGCTACGATTTGGCGAATCGTTGTAGGCAAACTCCGCTTGCGCTAGCACTCGATCCCACATCTGTGAATTTTCCCCGACTAAGCTGCGTAACAGGTTTCCCAAACTCTTGTTCACAACCTCTGTCTGCCCGTCGGTTTGCGGGTGATAAGCAGAACTGTAGCTTAATTGGGTGTTCATTTTTTTCCATAAGGTACGCCAAAAATGTCCCGTGAACTTCACGTCT
>APFE031273391.1:21453-33978 GCA_000404065.3 Pinus taeda | reverse complement strand
CCGTGTAACCTGACAATCTCATTAAAAAACAAGTGGGCCACGTGAGTGGCGTCACTAGTTTTCCGACAAGGTATGAAACGTGCCATTTTTGAGAAACGATCCACCACTACCATCACTGAATCATAACCTTTCTGCGTTTTTGGCAGTCCTAAAACAAAATCTAGACTAACAGAATCCCATGGTCTGCCTGGAACAGGTAATGGCGTATATAATCCTGTGTTCTGGCTGTGTCCCTTCGCTAATTGACACACCTTACACTTAGTCACAAAACGTTGTACGTCTCGTCACATTCTTGGCCAAAAATAGAAATGACTAAGTTGCTCCAGGGTCTTATCTATACCGAAGTGTCCAGCTAAACCCCCACTGTGTTTTTCGCGAATAATATTCTCCCTCATGGAACAGTTGGGGATACACAGTTGTCCTCCCTTAAATAGCAATTTTTCCTGTATATTGTAATCTAACCAAGGACTATTACCCCTTATCAAAGGGTTCTGGCATGCCTCATAGGCTTCTCTGAAATCTGTATCTGTTTTGTAAAGATCTCGTAAATGTTCAAAACCCAAAACCTGTACAGCACTCTCTTGCAAAAGTAGAGCCTTTCTACTTAATGCGTCGACCACCTTGTTTGCTTGTCCACTAATATGTTTCAACACAAAATTAAAACTCTGTAAGTACTCCACCCATTTGGCATGTTTATGATTGAGTTTGTGTTGCTGCATTACATATTGTAATGCAAAATTATCTGAAAACAACACGAATTCGTTCCCTAATAAATAATGCCTCCAGTGTCTTAAAGCCTGTACCACTGCATAAAATTCTTTGTCATATGAGGAGTACTTCTGCCTACTCTCATTCAGTTTTTCGCTGAAAAATGCCACAGGCCTGTCCTCCTGACTGAGTACAGCCCCGATCGTTGTTCCGCTAGCATCACAACGTACCTGAAATAATTTCTGAAAATATGGTAGCCTGAGAATCGGTCTTTTCGTAATCTTTTTTTTCAATAGTTGAAAACTTCTTTCTGCTGCTTCTGTCCATCGAAAAGGTTGGCTGGCCTTTTTGAAGGTTTCTAACATAGGAGCACAAATCCCGCTAAAATTCTTAATAAACTTTCTATAGAAACTTGCCAATCCATGGAAACTACGTACCTCAAACAATTTTTTCGGTGAAGGCCAATTTATTATTGCTGTTACCTTTTCCGGATCCATCTTTAGTTCGTTTTCTGCTATCACAAATCCCAAATAAATTAATTCTCTCTGCAGAAACGTACATTTCTTCAAATTTATTAGTAGCTTGTTCTGCTGTAGCTTTTCCAACACTTTGCGCACATGCCAGAAGTGTTCCTCTTTTGTCTTGCTGAAAATAAGGATGTCATCTAAATAAACTGTTACAAATTTCTCAATATACTCCTTCAACATCTCATTCATGAGTCTCATGAATGTGCTGGGTGCATTGCTCAACCCGAATGGCATGACCAGCCATTCATATAATCCCTCATTTGTTTTAAAAGTTGTTTTCCACTCGTCTTCTTCCTGTATCCGAATGTGATGATATCCGCTTTTCAAGTCTATTTTAGAGAAGTAAGCTGCCCCACTTAAACAGTCCATCATATCATCCATACGCGGTAATGGAAATCTGTACCGGATGGTGATTTTATTGATGGCCCTTGAATCGGTGCACATCCGCCACTCTCCTCCCTTCTTGGGGGCGAGGACTGTTGGCACAGCACATGGGCTCAAGCTTTCCCTTATTAAACCTTTGTCCAATAGTTCTTGCACCTGTTTTCCGATTTCCTCATTATCCTTGGGGCTCATTCGATAGGTTGCTTTATTTGGTAAGCTGGCTCCGGGTATAAAGTCAATATGGTGACTGATACTCCGCTTGGGGGGTAACTTGTCTGGCAAGTCGTCCACTACTATATCCGTAAATTCTTCCAACATTCGCTGTATTTCCACGGGTAAATCTGTTATCTCTGTATGTAAGAGAACTGTCCTTGTTTTTTTTACTACAGCATAACCTATTTCGCTGTTCTCAACCTGTTTTAAAAACTGCTTCCCGCTCACTAGCAATGCTTTGGTTTCATTTGTTTCAGCTGTTTCCTTCTCTTCTTTGATAGGCACAAGGGTATGCCTGACCCCGTCTTTCTTGAATTTATAACAGTTCATCGCTCCATCATGTGTCACCTTCCTATCATATTGCCAAGGCCTGCCCAACAATATGTGACATACGTCCATCGGCATGATGTCACAAATAATTTTATCCTTATATCGACCTATTTGAAATTCAACCTCACTTTGCTCGTCTACCAGTAATTGGTGCCCCTTTTGTAACCATGAAACTCTATACGGACTGGGATGCTTTAAACGCTTCAGCCCCAGCTTTTCCACCATTTCTGTGGATACCAAATTGTCTGTACTTCCACTGTCGATTATCATCTTACAACACTTACCCTGTGATTTGCAAATTGTCCTGAACAGAGCTTTCCGTTGCGTCTTTTCGACACTCTCATCAACTGGTTTCAATAGTACCTTATGCAGCACTAAAGCTTCTCCCGTTTCTAGGGCATTCTCTGCCTCTTGAGGGGGTGCTGCTGTTTCCTCCGGTTGCGCCACATACGCGCCTCGCTGTCCAGCTGAATCTGTTTCTGGGCACTCAAACAAACGGTGCCCCCACTTGTGGCATCTATAGCATTGATAACCAGTTCCCCTTCCTCGGCCATTTCCTCTGCCGCGTTGGAACGATCTGCCACCTCTCACTCCGTCTCCTTTTTCTGTTGTTCCCGAAGTCCTCGAACTGCTGGCTTCCTCACTGTTGTTGGCAGTCCGGCCCCTGCCATAGGACTGACCTCTCCCTCTGGCAGACCCTCGTCCTCTCCGGGCATTCTGTCTTCGGTTAATTTTCTCCTCTGCTTAATTGCACTCTGGTATGCCTCCTTAGTATTATTTGGAGACAAAATACTTATTTCATCCAAAATATCCATCCTCAGTCCATTAACATATCGGGCTGTCCTTTCTGCCGTATCTTCTGTATATCCGGCTCGCAAATTCACTCGGTAGAACTCCTCTATGTACTCCTTCACAGTCATTCCCCTCTGCCTCAAGTTCTGTACCTGTATATGTAACGTGATTTGATAATCCCTTGGCAGAAATCTGCCCTTAAATTTAGCTACCATCCTTGTCCAAGTTTTAATCGGTGTTTTGTTCAACCTCTTCCTCTCATTCTGGACACTATCCCACCACAGAGCTGCGTGTCCTTTCAGCTTTGTTGCTGCAAATTTGACTCTACGGTCTTCACTAACTTCCTCGCATTCAAAATACTTGTCCATCTCACTAATCCAATCCAACACAACATCAATAGACAAACTACCATCGTATGTCGGGAGTTCTGGTTTTGGTCTACTGTTCGATAATAAGACAGACTTCAGCAATTTCACTTCTGCTGATTCACCTTCAGGTCCATCTGCTGCCACTTCTACTTCTTCTTCACTCACATCGCCCATTTTTGGATCTCTTCGCCTGCCTGCCTCTACTGCTTCCAAACAAGCAGTAAGAACTCTGAGTTCTTCTCGTAATACCTCATCTGCCATTCTACGAGCACCTCGGCCTCGTCCTCGTCTACCTATGTCCATTTTTTTTAAATCTCTTTAACTCAAAGCTCTGATATCACTCTGGTGTAACCCAGCCCAAAGGTCTACACTTTACACGTGGGAAAGAGAGGTATACGTGGCAATAAAAATCTTGAACTGTGATTGTCCGTGGGATTCTATGTTAGGTTGGTGGCTAGAGAGTTAATGCTCGTAGTGAATGCTCTGTACTCCGCCTCGAAACTGCTCCCACTCGCTCTTCGTGCCTTAACCCTTGTTCCTTATGGCAATTCTGGATTATTCCTCCGCTTCCTCCACGCTGAGGGTTCCCGGTCGAGGGTTTCTTGGTTCCTTTTGTGGAACGCTGTCTGCTCTGCTCCGTTGGTATGTTCACCTCTCTTTGCGGGATAAACCTCGGTCCCTCCTCTATTCGACCTGCTTGCAACTGTAATGGAAATGGTGTTCGATTTTAGTGGTTGTTCGGCTCTGGTCCGTGGTTCAACCTTGGTAAGTGTTACTGTTCTTTCCTCCCATGCATGCGCGTATTCTGTAAGGTATTTTTCAACGTTTGTTGTTGGTTGCAATATCTTGCTAGTCTGTGTGCATCTTCATGGTTTTGGTCAAGGTTTTATAGCCGTTTCTGGAAGTTACTGTGATTTTATTGTAACTCTTGGACCCTTGTTATTCCTGGTTCGAATCTGGTTAAGTCTTGTTTGCTTGCTGTTGTTCTGGACTCTCACAATGCGACACTGTATTTGTCCCGAGCACAGGACCTCTCGAGCGCTTGTTCTCCGTTCGGAACAGGTAATACCTCCTGTCCTTGTTTCAATCTTGCTCGGCTTCTGCTACTGGAACTTACCCACTTTGGCTCCTCTGGTCTACAGTCGGTCAATTTCTTCAGAATGTCACCACGGTTGTCTTCGGCTTCGTTCTCCCAGGTAATTCACTGTTCTGTTAATTTTCCGCATGTATTTGCACATTTACTTGTAATTCTCCTCTTTGCTTTATTCGTGATACAATCGGTTTGATGGTTGCAGGTCGCTGTTGGCAACCTGGGCGTGCGTACCCTCCAGTCCTTAACTTGTACAGTTCGCTTGTTCTTGGGTAGGCCTGAATCTCAAATGTCTGGTTGTAGTTTGCTTGATAATACGGTTCTGTAGACTTGCTTAGGTCTTTTGGTCACTGTATGGAGTTTAGTTTGGTTGTATTCCTTTCGGTCACTCCTGTGTTAAGTTTTAAAAGAGATGGAAGTCGCCGTTGGTCGGTTTCTGTCAAACCCTAGTCCAGGCTTTTCTGGTTTGTGAGGTTTTCCGACTATGCGTCGTATTTTACTCTATGTATATTAATGGACATTGCTTTTCATGAAGTTGTTATGGCTTTACAATAGTCAATTTTTATCTATGGTTCTTCGATTTTCTAAAACGAAATTTGTGAAATGAAATATACAACGATGTTACCTTTTTGTAATTGTGTTTCGCCTCTGTTCTGTGGTTGCTCTTATGATTTCGAACACTGGAAATGGTTGACTCCTGTACGCAAATTCTTCCTCTTGAACTTCTGGAGATTATATGCTTGGATTCTTGTTTGATTGTGTGCGAAAAGGATATTAAATAAATGTGTGTTTGTATTTCATATGCGACTGTAAGTTACCGAGACTTCATCCAGCTATTTAATGATTGACTGTGATTCGTATTAGAATACATACAACAACATATTGATAGACATTAATTGTATGGTAGTTTATCAGGCTGTAAAGAAAAGTTTCATTTAGGCAAATAGTAGGAAAGATGATACAGATGGACAAATAGCTTCTTTGAATGCTTCTGACTGTCTTTATTTCTCCTCTCCTATAATTCAACTGAACCCCTCTCTGTTACATTTGATTCGTTTATATATCTCTATTTTCAGTTGATTTTTGCAGTTAATCAAACTGTCATAGATTATGGTTACAGAAATACTGTTGTCGTTAATAACTATAATTGCTTGACATTTCAAGACTTGGAGGAACAGTTGGTCCTTATTTCCCTAATTTAATGGACCATTTCTTAACTAATAACTGAGCTACAGTAATTCTAATTGAAGTAAAAAGAAATGTCTGAATTCACTGACTTTGTAAAACAAGTTAAAAGAAAAATTATTACAGTAAAAATTAAATAGTCCAATCGATCAATAGCCTTTGAACCTGGTTGAGATTTTCCCCAATTATGGTGAGCTGGATGCTCCTGCATCAAGTTGGATCTCGTTGTTATTGCAGAGTTTTGTTGTCTGTTCTGTGTTCTGGTGACTGTGTTGTTGACAGGTCTTTAGTATTGGGTGATTCAGAGATCGATGATGCAGGTGTAGTTGATGGATGTATTGCAGTGGTGATTGATTTGTGCTTCAATGTTGTTGATGGGTCCAATATGAAAATTGGATGAAACGCGGCCTTCAGATTATGGTGTTGTGCTTCAGGAGTGTCTAGTATGAAAATTTATGAAATGTGGTCCCTGGAGGAAGAGAGAAGATCAGAGCCTTCTGTAGGCTAGTGCCTACGTACTGGTAAACATATTGGCTAGTACAAGAGCCAGGGGGTTGGAGCTCCCTTCTAGTAGCAGTTGGAAAATGAGTGAAGGTTGGAGCCTTCAGTAGGCCGGTGCCTACATACTAGTAAACGGATTGGCTAGTACAAGAGCTAAGGGGGTTGTAGCTCCCTTCCAGTAGAAACTGGAGAACGAGAGAAGGTTGTAGCCTTTTGCAGGTGGGTGCTTGCGTGCTGGTATGAGTCTGCGCCAGTACAAGATTGTAAACGGGTTTTTCTTATATTAAAGAAAACAACAACAGGTGGTTTTTGTCCTGCATTGGGTTTCCACCTTATATCATGGTGTTCATGTGTGCTTCTTATGTGTGATGATCTGTTCTGTTTTACTGCACCTGTTTACTGTTCATATGGTTAATGAAGTTCTGATGCACTGATTAAAGATCAACATATAATGGATTAACTGAACCATAAGTTTACTGGATATATGCTAGTTGCATTAAACACAGTTGCATGTACTCGCGGGTTCCCTTAACTGAAGTAGCGTATATGTATCTAAGTATGAAAATGAAAAAGTTAGTGATTTGTTAATACTGATTCACCCCCCCTCTCAGTATTATTTCCAACATTCCAATTTTTCTTAGTCCATTGCTCCATGGACTTCAACGAATGCCACATCCTAGTAAAATTTTCCAACCATAGCTCGGTCAAAGAAAACCACACTAGTGCAGCGAAATCAAGAGGACAACACAACAAACAAAATTTCTTCACCCTTTTCATGAATTTTGAGTGTTGGCCTTTAGTCTATTGTTTTTAAGGAAGAAATGTGATTAAGGCCTGAAAGGTCACCGCATCATCCAACTAAGGGGGAGGAGCCCCCTTCGAGCAAGCCATGGTGAAAGTGCAAATGGAGGATGACTAGAATTTCCAGGTTCGTAAACGGAAACAAATTCAGAAAGAAAAATGATTTAAATAATACTATTAAAATGAAGATCATAAAAATTATTAACACAAAGCACAATAAATTTTAAAATAATTAGTAACATATACAATTTTTTGATATATGCTATAAATGTATATAAATTACATCAACCATCGTAAGAAAATGATTACTAACATGAAAATGATATATAATTTCGTATAAATATATTAAAGATTATTAACATGAAAGTCATGATATTAAAAATATTGTAATGAATATTGGCCTAAGCACCTTATAGAACATTGTAACATAAACCAAAATTCTTATTGCTCATTAAGGACTAATGCTCATCAACTCTGTTGTGAAACAGGGCACAGGAAAAGGCCAAAGGAAGTGTGGGAGGAAAATGTATGCATTTTTTGTTCTTTCGGAAAAGTGGAAACATAGAAACATTTCATTTTAGAATGTGAGGCCTTCAAAGACAATAGGGAAAGTTATGCAGATAAGCTAGCAGCGAGCTCTTGGGATAATCTATTTAGCGAGAGGTTTGTCGGGACGCTGGGAGCATTTATTGTGAAGCTTCACATAAAAAGAGCCAAATACATCAAGCAAATGAAGAAGTAATCCATCCCATAAGCTATGTTTAACTTCGTGGACATTAAAATAATTAATTTCTTTCTTTCTTACCAAAATCCATTCCAGTTATAAATGTTTAAACAAACCACCAAAATATCCCATATTTAAGTTACAACAGAAGTTAAACGCATTAGACATTCTACAATGGCCATGCCTTCAATATTTTGTTGTAGTTTAGAATAACAGCCTAATTTCCGCGCGGAAACAAGTCTGGCTTTTCTTGCACGCCTCATCCTCCGACGTTGGATCAACATTAAACAGTTCGCGAGGGACTCAGAATTAATAATAAAACAGTAAGCAAAACAGGAAAGGTTCCGAGCAGTTAGGATGCAAAGAAATACAAAGGCTGAAGATTCAGATGGAATTTGCTTCATTTATACTTGGTTTCCCTAGACTCAGTAACCTAGCCCATTTGATTAAATTGCTATGATCGAGGCTTAACTTATATTGGGTAGCTGATATAAACACCCAACATCCCTCGTGGCTTCTGCCTAACTGCGGGACTGAAGGCAGCATGGCGGAGGAAGAGCTGCTTCTGTCGCTTCAGTCGCGAGGATGGTATCTCAAAGATGTTACCATTGTGGAAGAATTGTTGCAGGAGGTCTCAACGGAGAAACCGTCTCGCGCAGAACTGGAAAAGATGATTGAGGCGAACCTTCTGGAAATGGATCTGAAGGTGGTGGGAGGCAAATGCTTACCCGATGCAGCTACTCTTCATCGTATATCCCGCCTTCAAGGTCCAAAGGTTTTGCAGGCATGTGTATTACACCTATTACATCTAAATTGCTTTCTTGAATATCAGATTACAGTAAAATCATTGCCAAAGAGATATTGATTCCATGTTTATGCATTTGCAGCCAAATAAAGCTGGTTTTAAAAGGTTTTTATTATTCATTATTTGAAAAACCCCTTTTCCGGTTTTGGCTGGTCAAACACTTCCTTTTGCTATTAATACGAACAATTATTATACTTGGCATTCAAAAAATCAAAGGGCGTTTAAGCAGCCACCTTAAGCATGACCAAAACCTGGCGGGTTACTAACAAAAATACCCAAATACAGAATGTAGTCGTTTGGACACATAACAGGCCATAGAGATGCCTATTACTCAGTAAATTGAGTCCCACCAACAGGTCCATTGTAATTTTGATGGTGTCGCCAAAGACAATACAGGTAGAGCAGGTACGGGGTGATTGTTCAGAAATAAACATTGCCTAATCCTGGGAGTCCTAACCGAGTTCGTAGAAAACAAAACTACTATTCAGAAACGAAGCCGTCAAGTGAAGGTATAAGAATATAATTTTCGAATGTGACTGCAAATTAATTATAGATTACATCTCAATCGGAAGAATTCACAGCCTTCTTGGGAAATGAAGACTAAGATAGCTTGGATTCCAAAACGTTAGTAGGTGTTTTAATAAATGGGAATTTAAACAAGTTATAAAATTAGCAAATATAATCGCTGATTGGCTTGCCAATTGAGTGATTCTGTCTAGTCGGATTGGGATAGCTCAATTGGCAATTGCCGTGGAAATGAACTTTCACCGAACTAGAAGTGTTTTGGGTTCAAATTTTGTGCTATCTCCCATTCAGGGTGAGAAGTTGGACATGATGAAGATGTAGTCCTACCAAACTTACAAAAAAAAGTGATTCGGTCTAAGAAATCATGCTCATGATGTAGAGCTCCCTTCCACATCAGAAACATGAGATTGGAAGAAACAGGTGTACTAGGTTTAGGAATGGATCTTTCCATTCCTGCATTTCACTTCAGCATCTAGTGAGGAACAGTTGGATATTGTTGCTGTCAATCTGGGCACAGTCCCTAGATCATTCCCTTGCAGGAATTATGAGCCACTCTTCTCTGTTCATTTAAGAGGATGGCGGAGTACTTCCACGCACCATTTAGAATAATGGCATGGGTGCACTCAAGAAGATGTTGAATGATGGTAATTTACTATTGCAATTTAATTGATGAACGTTCTGTGAACTATAATATTTCTATTGTTAGAAGGGAAGAAGTTATGGTTGAGCAGGGATACTGACCTAGAGGCCGTTCCAGAGGATTGGGCAAGAAGCCTGGGTTTTACAGTGCAGGGGGATACCTGGGAATGGTATTCCCATTTCATGCCCTAGTGGATTGTCATTCCCAATCAGGATAGGAGCTCCTTGAGCTCAAAGAAGCTAAAGTATGAGCAAATCACAAACGGAAAAATCCATCTTGCACTTGTCAGGTTCAGAGAGAGGTTTGAGTTTGTAAAGCAAGTAAATCTTTGGTGAAACAAGTCTATTCATCTGTTGCAGACTCAAGGGTGGAAAAAAAGATGGAGGATGTGGTCTTCAAGAAAAGGATGTTGTATTGCGTGGAGATGATCATGTATGAAGGGTTACACTGACTTCTTCCATCCATTATTGAAGAATAAATCTCAGACCCAGTAGTCAATGACAATGAAGAACAATCTAAATTTTTCAAGTTCATTGACTTGAAGGAGCTACTAGTATGGTAAGCAATGTAGACTAGTTGGTTTGTGTGAGGTTTAGCTCTCATGGAGAGGGGTTGAGGGTGGGAGCCACCTATTGGGGTTAAGGCCATCCCATGGAGTTTCCAGGCTTGACTGAGCTTCGCAAAATTTTGGTGACAACATTCCACAGGTGGGCAGACTGGGCTTCCATCCAACAGTGGTGCTGGCCTTGGCTTAGGCTCAGCCTAGTTGGGAAAAAAAAGAAGCGGCAGCAATGCCATGTGCAAGTGATGGTTTTGGTTTATTCTGAATTCTATCAAATCTTTTTATGTTCTATCAAGTATGGTTCTATGTTATATATGTTTGTCTAAATACGTGTGGTAGGGGTAATAGTGACAGTCCTGATTTTGTACAGAATTGGCTATAAAAATGTACCTGGAACTCTCTCACAGAGCCTGATATCTCTCCTAAATCTGCACACACACATAAGACTCTCTGATTTAAAAATTCAAGCAGGCGTAGACATAAGTCTAGCCCTAGATGGGGGTTTTGTCACAATTCTTGTGGGCTGACCCCCATCTATCAACAATAGGGTCTAGGTTAGGAAAAATCAACTCCCAACAATCATTACGAGGAATAGACTCTGGATTTTTTTAAGCCTTTGATATGGTGAGAACGAGTGTGGGGACTTGCCATTCTAGTATGTCGGTGGTGGGGGCTTGTTATTCTCAGTAGTAAGTACTCCCTGACAACACAGCTAACCTGATGGCAAGCATTAAGATTTTTTTTGTGTCTATATATATCTTGAAGATAGAGGAGGCAGATTTACTGCTGTAAATTCTACTGCAATAAAGTATTTCAAATCTGTAATGCATGGAAATGTGTGTCCTAAATGCTGTACTCGTTGCCATTAAGGTACACTTGTTCAATTTTTTTTCTCTTGAGCTCCCTGGTGATTTGGACTGAAGTGAAATGAAGTACTTCCTGCTGTAATTAAGTGATTCAGGTCACCTTTAAGGCTGAAAGTTCTCAGGGGTTAGATCTAGGAAACATCTAGCAATAGGTGACATTAAGTCATATACATCACTTTGTCTTAATGATATTCAACTAAGCTGGGAGTGGAACTCCCACACATTCAATCATGCCTTTAGCAAATGGGTCTGTTTTATATTCACGGGTTTCTATTCTTATTTAGGCTTTAGTTCCTTTTACGGTTTAGAGGGAAGAAAACATTATTTTAATCCATTAAATTGGTCCTTCTAGCTAAGGCACACTCCACTAGGCCTTGCTTTAGGTGATTGAGGGCTTGTCAAGCACTAATGCTTCCCTTGAAGAGCTCTCCCTAAGAAGACACGAAGGATTGTACAATCAGCTGTGAAGAAGTTTGGCTCCATAAGGTGTTTGATGAACTACTTGTTGACATGTTGGATTCGATTACAATATTGATCAAAGTTGCGTAAAGATTGTTAGAGAACGAGGAAGGTTGAAGTGCTTTATGATTCGAGAGTATGATGCAAATAAGAGTCGAGAAGTGACAACAGATCTCCAAGGAAGAACAAGTAGCCGATGAATTGATGAAGTTCCTTTTTATGGAAAAGGATGAGTATTTTTGAGACAAGCTTAGGCTTGTGGATATCACCTCCTTGATTGAGTGAGGATCACCTCCCTAGTTGAGAGGGAGTGAGGATGGACATTGTTTGTGTTCTCCATGTGTCACATACTATGGCTAGGAGTAATAGCCATAAGCCTAGAGCATGAACATTGGTAGGGAGAACGGTGGTTTGGATAAGCATCAGGGACATGCATTCTTCAGTCATGTATTTTGATTGACTAGGATTAACATCCTGTAAAGTTTTGAAGATGTTCTATGCTAAGAGCAATTTCACTATTCTCACAGCAATCATACAAGTAGTTAAGCAAAATGCAGATAGAACATATAAGCAGATCTTACAGAAGACAATAGAAACAGGAAATGTGTGTGTTCGTTTCGGCGGTCAACAGGATGCTTCAACCAGCAAAGTCTCCTTTGGTCAGCCAGCCCAGCATGTGTCACAACAACCCTCCAACCAGTAGATGAGTCAACCCAAGTCAATTCTACAAAAGTCAACGCTGTCCTGAAAAGTCAACGCAGGGGCAGCAAGCCAAAAGTCAACGCAGCAGCAAAACGATCAACCCTTTGACCTCGATTTTTGTGCCAGGTAGTACGGCCTTCAAAAATCGAACCTTCCACAAGTTTTCAGCTTGATTGGACCAAGCGTTGACCAAAGTCAACGCTGGTCAAACTTCTGCGAAACCCAAGCAGCAGAAAATCGTACTACAGCTCAGCCGTACGGTCTGTCCTCTTCGTCCTTCCCACGTGTGGCTGAAATTCGTCCTCCAGGTAGCTCGTACTCTTTAGGATGAGAGAGGAAGATG
>APFE031273390.1:0-13673 GCA_000404065.3 Pinus taeda | reverse complement strand
CAAAGGTTCAGGAGTAGCACAAAGAAGGAATCAAGGAAAATATGAGCACCTTGGATACCGCAGTCAATGATTGCGCAATGATGTCTGATGCAGCAATGGAATTATGTACAAATCTACATGAGGACCCAAACTTGCAGAAGTTGAACACCATTATCTGCGCGACATAGTATAAGTATGATGAGGTCTAAGCGACTATGCGCACGTTGGGGTTAGCACAATGCCTCACAAAGCTAAGGAAGGAAAGAAGCTACAAGTACATGAAGAAGAATTGTAGAAGAAAAAGGCCCTTCTAAAGGCCAAATTATAGTTGTGGCTATAGGAAGCTTGTCAGCTTACTTTGTCACTTTAGGAAAAGTTGAAGGTGTTATAGCAGATGCAAAGGAAAATAGGAGTCAAAATGGTCTTAGCCCCTTGTTTAGATAACTAGATAAGTTAGTTTTGAGACTCACCTATGGTCCGCAAACTAGGTATTGTATTGAAAAGGCTACATATTTGAGTCATAGCGAGTCTAGAAGTAGTAGTTGATAACAAAGAGAAAAGATAGAAAATTTTTTGGTGAGTGTTAAGGCAGGAAGGCTTGGATTCCTATACTTAGGCGAGAAGGGGAAGGCTCTTGCAGCTGAGTGCATAGGAGGCCATGCTAAGTCCGTAGCTAAGTGCGCGGAACCTTGCAGCTAAGTGCGCAGGGTCAAGGAGTCTCTAATATGAATGTTGAAGATTAAGAAAGGCTAATTTTGAAGAGTTATTGGGTGATTTAAGCATTTCTATTCATTCCATTTATGTTATGATTTGTACCTTTATTATGTGCTTCCTATGAACTAATGAATGAATGCTCCATGAAAAAACTAAATCCGTCTTATTTATGCATGCTTTAAGTAGTTATCTGTGTTGGCAAAGTTAAGGGTTATTTCATCTATGTTTTCTGATAAAATGAATAGATATGCATGAATTCATATATAGGGTAACTTATTGATGTGCTAAAGTCGATACATTGTCTATTTAAGGTCTGCAAACACCGATCATAGACCTTCACGAAGGTATAGAGGCCATTTCACCCTCTTTAAGGTAACAATCCCTAGAAGGATACCGATTTTCATGAAGGGAGATATGAACTATCAGAGCCTAAGAATGACTTATCACATGGACTCATTGGATGTAGAAACCTAGTTCTATCATCCCCCAATAGTACTTTGGGTGAGACTGCAGCCTACGCTATGCACGTTATTATCAAAATGGCCAATAGTTATGGGTTTTGTTGGCTAGCACGAACAACTCTAAACCTGGTTCAGGCCCCCTTTAGCCAAGATAGGGCCTTCTTGATTATTATCAGATGAATCTCATACTTTTATGATTAGATATGCATTCATTACCTATATCTTACATGTTTCCCATGTGTTTGACAAAATATCTATTATGTTCTAGGTATTCTAGGTCAAGTTCTACCTTCAATTTTATATGTTTAGCCTTGTTTTCATATCATTCATGATTCTAAGAAGTTTCAGGAAGTTCTGGGTAGTGGTTTGGAGGCTGACCTCGAATTGAGGCTCAAATATCAGGACCATACCATTCGAACTGAAAAATTTAGGTGACAGCCGCACCTAGGCAGGTTTGTGCATGTGACTAGAGGCCTCTTCATTCATGCACATGTGGCTTAATGTGTGTGAAAAGGAGTGCAAGTAAGGGTTTGGTCACCCAGGGTGGTTCTTTGTCCCCTTAGTGTCCTATAGCCCTAAAGAATGAGGTGAGCTTTCAGTTTGTGTTCAGTTTGTCATCCCTAGTTCCTTAACTAGAGCTAGGAGCTCTAGTCATGTCATGGTAACTATTAGACTCGTGCTTACCCTGGAAGGTCGATGAAAGTGGGTAAATATGGGAGGGATGGTTACGTATTGGTATTAGAGCTCCCAAGTTTATGAACTTGGACTCGATGGGCGAAATGTGCTTGTCATGCATGCATGTCAGTGTTTATGTGGTAGTTATGCATGCATTTCCATGGTTATGGTTGTCATTCATGAGGTTGTTCTATGTAGTTGGTGTTATCATGCAGGATGTTGATATAATGATATGATTATGTATATACATGTATCATGCTAATATAGATTTATTTTTCAGATAATATAACCTCCCCTGAACTTCACTGAGGTATGTTAATCATGTTTATATTTGGTTTATCTATCATGGTATGTTTGCAGGAAGTAGAAGATAAAGATGACAAGAAAAATGGTTGACTACAGTCCATGTAATTATTCCCACCGATCAGATGAACAACATGGTTATGAGTACTCCCCTGACATAGAATATATGTCTAGAGGTTTGAAATCATAGATCAGACATTGTAAGGAAAATAATGATAGGATCATTTAGTCACAGGAAAGAATTGCTAGGGCATAAGATAAGAAAGAAAAATTTAGTGCAGTCATTCTTAATATTCTATATAATTTTCATAGAAAGGGACACTTAGGATCAATCATGGATAGGAGGAAAGGACCAATGGGGCATATGGTAGTAGGTCTCAACCGTGATACAAGTTTGATAGGAATGACACAATCATAGATGGTAGGTTCTTGGATACACCTGAAAGTGGGGGTAATGATTGTGGGTTCTATTTTAGTTTTGGTTTAGAGAGACATAATAATCATCATTATCATCATCTGTATAGGAGGAGTGAGAAGTAGTACTTTCGGAAGAGTTCAAGAAAGCAAAGCCACTATCGTCAAGCATGGCAATAGATACCGAGTGCTTCTTCAACCCAGGCACATACATAACATTCTTCAAGGTGAATGGAGCCCCATGCTTTCTCTGAAAAGTAATCATGCCCAATCCAATAACACTATAGTTCCCTTCATCACCCATCTCGATATGCATCTAGAGATCTTACTCCTCCAAGTCACCGAATAACTCTTTGTCGCCAGTCATGTGGAATAAAGCTCCATTTCCTAGGTACGATACAATTCCCATCATTGATGACACCATGCATGCAATGAGGGGAAAGTCCAATTCAAATTGAGAAGCCAAAGCCTCACCCACCTCTCCTCTCGAGGACTTCTTCTTGGACTTCTTGAGTGGACAATTTGTAGCAAAATGGCCCAGTCATAACAATGAAAGAAATTAACTTTTGTCATGCTTTTCTTCTTACCTCCATGATAAGAATCTAATTTGGAATGGGAAGCTTTCCCTTTACCCTTCTTCACCTTAATTGCTAAGGCACAATTCTCTTCATTTCACATCTATTTTGAAGAGCCATCCCTGGTGTTTCTCATGATCTCCTCCTGCATCAAATCTAACCATAGTCATTCCCAATCCAGCAGCTTCTCCCAACCATTAACAGAGTCCTAATAATTATGCCAACTCTTTGGGAGTCCTAGAAGAAAATGAATCACCATATCGTCCTCAGCAACCATGATTCCAACACTTCCAATTTCATCATGGCATTGAGTGAACTTGGTCAAGTATTTTGGAATCGTCTCGCTTTTCTCCATTTTCATTTTTCGAAGTTTGTCCTTCAACGCCAATTCCATTTAGTCACTATTGTTTTGATACAAGTCTGTCAATTATTTCCACGTATAATACTAACTTTCCTTTCCATGGAGACTCAAGACAATGTTTTCTCGAACTCCCTCAAGGATTATCCACCTCACATTTTGCCACACACTTCTTCCATTCAGCCAAATTGTGTGCATCTGATCCTGCTAGCTTAGGAATTTCTTGATCAACAAATTCCTTCAAGCCATTATCCTCTGGAAAAGCCTCCGTTATGTCCCTCCAAGCTATAAAATTTGAGTTTCCTTTCGAGGCATACTCGATCCAAAAACTGTAGAAGGCCATCTACCAATCCTAAAGTATGCATTGCAAATTTGAATTTCAGTTGTAACCAAAAACTCAAAACTTTTAAATCTCCTATATTATATTGTTGTCCGCTCTGATTCCATGTAGAAAATCATGTAGATTCACACGCTCATGCAATTTACTAAAGCACATGACAAGAATCTAATTCTACTTTCCACCAGCGGAAGCCAATAGATTGATGAAAACAATATGAACAAGAAGAAGATAAATCAATGGCCCATAACACAAGATGTATCTGCGGAAATAAACCGCTCAAAACCCCACTATCTATATTGCATATATCAAAAATATGAGTGAAGATACAAAGCTTGTTCTCACTAGAACAACTCTGCACAAGTATGCTCAAATCTCTGAGCTCACAAGCTAGCTCTTGGCCAACATTTAGCCAATTTTGCAGCTCTCCAAGCCTCTAATATCTTGCGTAATTCCTAGGATGAATAATCGGTATTTAAAGGGAAATCATGCTTCCGAAATTGCGCAATCCAAGCATAGGATCAATCTCTGATGCATGCATGATATTTACACTCCAATAAATAATACCATTGATAGTACACTCTCCTTGCATGCTAGTCTCAACTAGGTCGTTCTTTGAACTGACATGCATGAATTTCTCATGCGGGAATGTTCAGTTAACTAGAGTAGAACTAGCAGATGCATTAGTGCACCAACTAATTGTTAGTCCTCTATTAGTTCCAAAAACAATTTAGAACTAATTTAACTAAACTTAACTTAGTAAACTGAGTGATCTAATTTCCAACTTAATTTAAACTGATACTGGACCCCTAAAACTTAGGGAGGACATATACATGACTAAAAAAAGACTTCCAACTCAAAGTTCCTAAAATAATTAAGTTAATTAAACTTAATTAAACATTACAAGTTGCTATGAGAATATAAGTCAATTTTAATTCTCATTTTAATTCAAGGACAAATTAAAGTAGAATTTCTTGTTGCCATTTCTCAACACTCCCTGTCAACAAGAAATGGATTATCAGCTACCTTGATCCTATCTCTATGAAACTTGAATTTACATCTTGACAATGCCTTTGATAAAATGTCAACATATTTCTCCTTTGTGATAATGTAATCTAACAACATAGTCCACCTCAATACATAATATCTGAGATGATTATATCGAATATCAATATGCTTGGATCGATCATGAAAAACTAGATTTTCGAAGAGTTTGATACAACTCTAAATATCATAGTAAATCACAGTTGGAAACATATGTTGACCAAAGAATCCAACCATGATCTTCCTCATCTAGATGCCCTCACATGCTTCCTGAATCACAGCTATGTACTCTGCCTTTGCCGAACTGAGTGCAACCAATATTTGTTTCCTACTATAATAAGAAACTATTGTTGACATAATAGTGAAGACCCCTCCTAATGTGTTCTTCCTGTCGGATTGGCTCCCTGCCCAAGCTGCATCGATGAAGCCTTGAAGTTTCATTCCCTCTATTTGTTTGTACCATAATCCATATTGAGATGTGCTCTTGAGATATCTCAACACATTCTTTGTCACCTTCCAATATAGCTTGGTCAACCTAACCATCACTTGACTATGTTGGTTAACTGCATAACACATATCTAGTCGTGTGTTCACCAATTACATGAGTGAACCCACAAGCTGCCTGTAAACAGTAGCTTCCACCACTTCCCCTGAAGTAGCATCCTCCTTCCTCTAGTTACCTAGTAGAGGAGTCTCCATGTGTTTTCTTCTCTCCATGTGGAATCTCTTGAGTATCTCGTTGGCATACTTTAAATCCCCATCTCCCTGTTATACCTCCATGCCAAGAAAGTAGTGCATCAGCCCTATGTTGTTCATCTCAAACTCACTTGCAAGGTCCACCCTTGCAAGACTTGATTAACGAATCGTCACCTGTGAGTATGAGATCATCAACATAAAGTACAATGATCAATAGTTTACCTTCCACTAGTATGTTGTACAGGTTCACATCCTCTTCACTCTTTATAAATCCCAACCGAGCGAAGCAACTATCTATCCTGGTGTACCGAGCATGAGCTGCTTGCTTCAGCCCATACAACACTCTCTTGAGCTGGCACACATGTGACTCATGGTCAAAGGTTTCAAAACCTTCAGGTTGTTTTATGTACACCTCTTCCTCAATCATTCCATTATGGAAGGTTTTATTTACATCCATCCGATGTATCTTCCAACCCATTTGTGTTGATAGTGCGAATATAGATATGATTGATGAAAATTGCAAAAAGAGCAAAGGTATCATCATAGTCAATCACCTCTACCTTTGAAAGGCCATGCACAACAAATCTAGCCTTATCCTTCTTCGCACTACCATCTGCAGTTTTCTTTACTTTGTAAAGCCAATGGGAGCTCACTATTGATTTGTCCTCTGGTGTTAAGACCACATCCCAAACACTATTACGAACTATGGAGTCATACTCCTCCATCATGGTATCAACCCAAACCAACTACTACACTGCTTCCTTAAAGGAATATGGCTTTGTCATAACACATTTTCCGATAAGAGCCATGTATCCAGTGTACCTTTCAGGTGACCTCCTCTACCCGTGCTGAGAAGTGGGTGCTCCCACATTCTTCCATGCATTGTCCAAGAATTTTTCATCACCTTTGGTGTATTTTCTTCCCTCTCTGGAAGAATCTGCCTTAGTGGATGTCTCCACTCTCGGATCCCTTGCATGTGACTTCTCCACATCAATTTGAGGCTCGTCACACTTAGGAGCTAAAATTTCCTCATCCGCATGTAGCTCAAGTTCCCTCTAAAGGGAAACTCACATGGCCTTCTCCTCATCGAATCTGATATCCCTGCAAAGCACTGTCATCATGTTGGTCTGCAAATACACCTGATAGTTGTGAGGTATACCAGTGTAGCCCACAAATATCCCCAAATCTGTTGTTGGCTCAAGCTTTTTTTGTGCATCTTTCGTCACATGGAAATATATCGATGACCCAAAAATTTTGAATTGACCAACATGTGGCTTCTTACCAGAACATGTCTCCTCTAGCATCTTCATCTCAAGTATCTGATATTAGCTACGGTTCTAAACATAAATTGTTGTGTTGCAGCTCTCAGCCCAGAAGTCAAGTGGTAGGCCCTAATCATGCAACATTTCCCTCATTGCCCCTACTATGCTTATGTTCTTCCTCTTGGCCACCCCATTCTGCTGAGGGTTATGGGGTGTCGTCAACTAACGTTTAATCCCTTCTACTGCTCATAAGTTCTTAAACCTCGTTATCACTCCATAGAGATTTAACCTTCTTGCCTGATTCTTTCTCCACCAATGCTTTAAACTCACAAAAAATTGTGAAATTTTGATCCTTTTCTACATGAAAAATATCCAACATTTATGAGAATAGTCATAAAAAAATTACATAATACCTGTGTTTCGCCTTGGATGCTATCGAGAATGGTCCACACACATTTGAATGGACATGCTCTAGAATAGCCTTTGCTTGACTGTCTCTGTCATGAAGGAAGACTTGGTGTATTTTCCCAAAGTACACCACTTGCATGCATCAAATTGCTCAAGCAAACCTTTGGGAAGACCGGTAGAGATATGTTGCAATACCATCAAGGCCCCATGATGAAAGTGCCCCAACTACTTGTGCCACAACTCGCAAATGTCTTGGATCTACGTCCTTTCTGCCTTTTTGCTCGAAGTGGCACACTCCTCTACCTCTATCTTATAGAGATTATTCATCGGAATCCCTATCTTCTTTACTTGACCCATGGCTATGTGTCAAAGGAACTCCTTTCCTTTCTAGAAGATCACATCATAGCCTCTATCCTCAAGCATGGAAATGGATACCATGTTCTTCTTCAACCTCGGCACACACATAACATTCTTCAAGGTGAGTGGAGCTCCATGATCCCTTTGAAATGTAAACGTGCTAATCTAGTAACACTATACTTATCGTCGTCATCCATCTCGATATGCTTCTAGAGATCTTTCTCCTCCATGTCATTGAATAACTATTTGTCACCAACCATGGAATGAAGCTCTATTATCAAAGTACCATACACTTCCCATCATTGATGAAACCATGCCTTCAATGAGGGAAAAGTGCCATTCAAATTAAGAGGACAAAGCTTCACTTGCTACTCTCCCTGAGGAATTCTTCACAGACTTATTGAGTGGACAAATTGTAGCAAAATGGCTCAGCTCATGACAATGGAAGAATTTAACTTTCGTCACGTATTTCTTCTTGCCTCCATGATAAGAATTTGATTTGGAATGGGAAGCTTCCCCTTTCCCATTCTTTACCTTAATCACTAAGGCACAATTCTCTTCATCATCAGTCTTTGATGAAGAGCCATCGTTGGTGTTTCTCTTGATCTCCTCCTTCATCAAGGCTGACCACAGTCGTTCCCAATTAGGTAGCTTCTCCTAACCATTGACAATGTCCTCATAACTATGCCACCTCTTTGGGAGTCCTAGAAGATGAATAATTTCCATATTATCCTCAACAACCGTGATTCCAACACTTTGAAGTTCATCACAACATTGAGTGAACTTCGTCAAGTATTTTGGAATTGTCTCTCCTTTCTCCATTTTGATTTTTCGAAGTTTTTCCTTCAATGCCAATTTCCTTTGGTCACTGCTATTCTAATACAAGTCCATTGATTCTTTCCACATAGCATATGGAGTTTCCTTTCCGTGGAGACTTGAGAAAATGTGGTCTCGAACACCCTCAAGAATTATCCGCCTTGCCTTCGCCACACACTTATTCCATTTGGCCAAATTATGTGCATCCGATGTTGCTGGCTTAGGAATTTTTGATCAATGAATTACTTCAAGCCATTATCCTCTAGCACAACCTCCATTATTTCCCTCCATGTTATAAAATTCAAGCTGTCTTCCAAGGCATACTTGAGCTGCAAAGCTTAGAATGCCATCAGTCGATCCTGAAGTATGTATTGCAAATTTGAATTTATCCTATAACCCAAAACTCAAAACTTCCAAATCTCCTCTCGTATATTGTTCTCAGCTTCAATACCATGTAGAAAATCCTCTAGATTCACAAGCTCATGAAATTTACTAAAGCACAGGACAAGAATCTACTTCTACTTTCAACTAGAAGAAGCCAATAGATCGATGAAAAAATATGAACAAGAAGAAGATAAATCAATGGCACATAACACAATATGTATCTAGCGAAAGCGACTGCTCAAAAACCTACTATCTGTGTTGCATATATCAGAAATATGAGTGAGTATACAAAGCTTGTTCTCACTAGAACAATTTTGCACAAGTATGCTCAACTCTCTTAGCTCACAAGCTAGCTCTTGTCCAACACTTAGCCAATTCTAGAGCTTTCCAAGCCTCTAATATCTTGCGTAATTCCTAAAATGAATATCCCATATTGAAAGGGAATTCATACTTCCAAAATTGCACAATCCAATCTCTGATGCATGCATGATATTTACACTCCAGTAAATAATACCAATGATGGTACACTATCCCTCCACTCAAATCTCAACGGGGTCTTTCTCTGACATGCATGAGTTTCGCATGAGGGAATCTTCAGTTAACTAGAGTAGCACTAGTGGATGCATTAGTGCACCAACTAACTATTAGTCCTCTCTTAGCTCCAAAAACAATTTAGTACTAATTTAACTGAACTGAAGTGAGTAAACTGAGTGATCTAATTTCCAACTGAATTTAAACTCATACTAGACCCCTAAAACTTAGGGAGAACATATTCATGACTACAGAAAGACTTCCAACTCGGAATTCCTAAGATAATTAAGTTAATTAAACTTAGTTAACTATTTACAAGTTTTTATGAGAATAGAATTCTATTTTATTTCTGAGTTTAATTCAAGGACAAATTAAACTAGAATTTCTTGTTGCAATTTCTCAACAAGAAGGTAAGATGTATGATCAATTTATTTCTATTTTGATTGACCTTAGATCTAACCATAGTTATATTACTCCTAACCTATAGGATACGTGTTGCTTAATAAAGAAGTGCATGTAGAGTCTTCGTTGGTGCAGTTGGCTACACATACTAAGAAAATATTTCATTATTGGATGAGACCTTGTGAATTTGAGTTGAACGGTATGTCTACATCGTCACATCTAAATGTGATTTTGTTGGAATCATACAATATTCTATTAGGTATGGATTGGTTGTACATTAATTAGAACTAAGTTATGTTGTTACGATAAGGGCATTGAGTGTTTGGATGATGATAGAGAGAAGATAATCTTGCAGAGTAAGAAGAATCATACATCGTTGAGGATGGTTACAACTATGCAGGAAAAGCACAATAGAAAAAAAATATGTGTATTATTTACAGTTCATATTTCTAGTGAAAAAGGGAAGGATATTGAGGATTTTGAAGTCTTGAGAAGGTATCGGGTTTTCCAGTAGTTTCAGGATTTATTTCTAGTAGGGGTCTCAAAGCTACCGCCTCATATCGTAACATACTTTTCTATTTCATTGATGTCGGGAGCAGTTCTATTTAGTTCATTCCAAGAGCAATACCAACATCAAAGGAACCTTACAGGATGAGCACTCCATAGTTGGTGGAACTAAAATTACAATTGAAGGAAATGTCTTATAAGGGATACATTAGGCCAAGTGTATCACCTTGGGGTGAATCAATATTGTTTGTGAGGAAGAAGGATGGTACTCTTAGGTTGTGCATTGATTACAGGTTGTTTAACAAGATGACGATCAACAACATATAGCCTTTACCACAGATTGATGATTCTTTTGACCAATTGAAGGGAGTGTTGAGAAATCCTGGGCATTGATAGTAAGTGATTTCTCTAGTATTGATAGCTTCTTGTCAATTATTTTTGTTTCTTATATTAGGATCTTCTTTTACTTATGTTATTATAATATTATTCTTCACCAAACAACTAACAAAGTACAAACCATAAAGAGACAAGAGACATAGAATATAGGCTATAAGCCAGGGCTAAAACCTCTGCCACTTGAGAGGAAAAACCAAACAAATTCTTCCTCTCATAGAGGATTCAATTGACGAATACCAAGACCAAGACCCTTGACCTACTTTCCACTCCATTACCAAGACCTAAAGTGTCCTTGATGATATCCTTAGTCAATGATATTCCACCTTCCTTCCTCCTTCTTTGCTTCTCTTCAACCTCAAATTCCTTTTGCCTCATACCTTCACTTATTTTTGCCTCCTTGAATTAAGTCTACAATATTTGACCCTAAATACGAAACCCTACCTCATGCATATGACCTTCTCTTATGCCTTATTTTCCTTTGTTTTAGTAGGATGTCTCTTCCTTGGTAACTTGGCTTGTAATATACCCTTGATTCCTCCTTGACTTAACCTTCCAATAGGACTGCAAAAATTCAACCTTTTCTATAATAGAGAAAGTCCCTTTACTTTGCAAATGTGAGATCAAAGTGACCCAAAAACATATCCAAATTATGCCAGGGACTTTGTTCTCCTTCTTTCCATTGTTTTCTAATGATTAAGCTCTCTTCAAAGTGATCCTTTCACACCTTGATTTCAGGCCTGCTTGACCAAATTTTTGTCTCTGAAATGAGGCCAAGATGCCCTATTTATAGTTTTTGGAGCCTCCATAATAAGCTAACTTGAGTGAGGGTGAGCCTACATGTTTTATTGAGAAGATTATTTATTCCATCTTGTATCCGACTTGTAGGAGAAGATTTTGCCTGGTCTTGGAGGGCCTTCTTATAAATTTAATGATTCATACAAAAATGTAACATGCCCAAGGAGGGTCCTTCATACATGACATTAGATCTCTTTGGCTTTATGACCAATCCTAGGTGCTCTCAGTGGGAGCCATTACTAAAAATAAAATTCCTTTCTCATGAAACCCATGAGACAAGCATTACAAAAATAACTGTATTTTCTTCTTTACATCAATTACATAAAATCACAATTACAAATGTCATTATGAAGACTAAAACTAGTTACACTTTTCAAAACTCCCTCTTAACTACGGAGGTATTCATAATGGTACTTTGTCATTCTCAATCTGAAAAATTATCATAAGAAGAGTCAGATTGGTATCCCATCTGTTTAGCATCATATCAACTAGCATTGTCACATAGGATGGCCTTGACTAATAGCTCTACCTCTCCACGAGATCTGAGCATGATGCCAGCAATACCAATGATGTATATACACCCTCATTGTTGTCTCTCTCATAACATATGCTACCTGAGTTCACAGGGCATGGTCTACTAGGAATATTCTTATGTTGGATTCCCAGTCCTCAAAGAATATCAACCCTCTAAGAATTTTCTTACCTTGGATGCCCTAACTCATCCTCAAATAGTATAGGATGCCATATGTTTACCCAATCCTCCATTATGTCTTCCCAAGTGAAGACAATAATGATGTATCTATCTCTCCCTCTTAATTTGGGAGGACATATCTATTCCAATAAGGGAGTGTACACATTCCTACGAAAGGAATGTACCTAAGCTCCCTCTTGTCTTAGGAATTTTGCTTCCAATTTTGTTCCAAGTAAGAAACTTGTTTCCAGGCTCCCTCTTAATTATGGACCTTCATCACCTTCTCTAGTATAGATCTTCGGGTGACTAGATGCTTGAAGAAATCCTCCTCATGATGTCATGAATTTATTTTCATTATTTCAAAGTCTTCATGTTTGGGACTACATCATAGGGAAAAGACCATCCATCACTTTCATCGATGAGTCATTCATGTCATCATTATAAAGTGATCTATTAGTTCATATATTTCCTTCCTTCATTCCATTTTACCTTCTTCATGTCCTATGTTGTTTAGTCTGTTTCATCCTACTACATGGTCATATATGGTGGAAAATATCTATAGATCTTTCGTTTGTAGCCTTTCATAATCCCATCCAGATATTTGCTAAAAAAAATAAGAAATGAACACTTTCAAAATTACCTTTGTGATTATATTTCATCATGACATCTTCTAGGTTGCATCAACATCCTACATACACATTCACACATCTCCCAAAGATATATATTGTCAAGGGTCTCTTTCTCTATCAAACTTTCTACATATCTTTCTTGGAGATATCCTAGTTAGATCTCTTGGTTTTTCAGATGTTGATTGCCTCTTCCATGGTTTCATATCCCATGATCTCTTCCTTCCTTTCCTTACACATTTCATTCCTAGGAATTTCCAATAAGAGTTTTTCAATTATAGCCAACCACCCAATATTACATTTGAGGACATATTATGTTGATTTCATCTAGTGATTGTGTGACCTGCGCATTTATGCATTCCTTCGAAGGACGAGATCCTTTCTTTTGATCATTATCTCAAGATAGAGCATTGATCCATGTTATCTACAACCACATGACATAACTTCTACAATATCTAGTGAAAGGATACATACCTCATTTTTCTTTATGTCATCCATACTTCCTTCAAAAACTTGCTTTATTGAAAAGAGCTTAAATCCCTTTATCTGCTTCAACTTTTATGTCATCATACCACCATTCTGTGAATTCCGCAAGTTTGGAATTTTTGATGAAAGACTAAGATGAATTCCGTTATATTTACCAAATACCATAAGTAGATATGTTCGAACACTAATTTAGGATTGTTATCTAAGCATGTAAGTGGATAAATCAACTGATAAGGGTCTACAAAGGCTGATAGTAGACCTTCGTGAAGGTCTGAAGGCTATTTTAGTAGAGTTGCAGTATTGAGTCTGTTAACACCCAGGTTGTTCCCTTTGACTCCCAAGGGAATACGGCCGGGGTAACCACTAACCAATCTTTGGATTACAGCTTCTAGCCCAACTGTAATCAGAGAGGGCTCTCTCTTTAAGGTTTGTCTCTGTTTTGTGGAGATTTTAGGC
>APFE031273388.1:0-13183 GCA_000404065.3 Pinus taeda | reverse complement strand
TTTGTAGTTGGAGGGTGGAAAAAAAAATTGACTTGTCTATAATATTCACTCTAACAGGAAGACACAACAATAACTGAGTATTTTTTCTCGGAAAATTTCTTGTTTGGGTGCAAAAGAGTATTAAAATAGCTTGCTAGAGTAGAATGAATCCCAAGTGGAAGAGAAATTTCAGAAATAGAGGGAGGAATTTCCATATTTTCCTAGAGGGTTTCGAGTCCATGTTTTCTTTTCTATTACAAAAGGTTGTGTGAATTTTCTAGAATGAACCATTTCAAGTTGATGGGAATATAGTTCATGTTCCATATTTTCTAGAGAGGGACATTGAGAAAGGAGGAGTGAATAGTGTTGGGTGGGGGATCCCACAAGGGCACTATTGGGGAATAAAGCCCATATTTTGGTCCCATTTTTGTAACCCTAATGTAAATATTCCGCATTTTGTGGTCACGGAGTGCGTAGATGTTAAAGAGTCATAGGGTTGTCCGCCCTTATTTTGATAATGTAATGTCGGTTGTAAAAGATCTACCCATGGTCTTCGGGCCATGGGATTTTATAAGTAGAGCTAAGCTCTAAGTACTTGAGGAATAAATCAATAGAAAAAAGAATCAATGATGGAATGATGTATGAGAGATAGCCCTAAAGTAGAAGCTCTAAATTTTGGGTTATAGCGTAGGTAGAGGCTCTACAGTTGAGTGCATAGAGGCCTAGAAGTCTGCAGCTCAATGCGTGGACCCCTACAGCTAACTGCGCAGGGCGATTCAAGTTTGTAATCATCTGGAATTATAAATAGAGAGAATTATTCTATAATTTCCACATCTTTATTTCCTATTTATCCATCTATTTCATTTGGTATGAATTTTTCTTCTAATGCTTATATGATGCACAAATGTGTATCACTGTATTGGTTAGGTGAACACAAGTAAGAACATCTATTTACGTGAAGCTAACTAAGATCTATTAATAAGATAAGTAAGATACTTAGCGTAGTTTGGAAAATATCACAGTTTGGTGCTCTAGTAGCGTGAAAGCATATCAGCCCCTCATTAGGGCTGTGTGGAAGCCAATTGTAATATTTCGTGAAGGTACTGAAGGGTAAAAATGAGGGATAAGTAACGTGCATGAAGGCAGGTATAGCTGGAACAAAATGACATCACATCCATCTCAAGGGTGTGGAAACTTGGTTCCAAAATCCCCCCATACTGCTTCGGGTGAGACTTCAATCCATGCTACGCGGGCTGATGCCGAAAGGGCCAGTAGTGTAGGGATTTGTTTGGCTAACTAACGCTGAACTTGGGTCAGGCCTCCACAAGCCAACAATTGGTTGTGTTGGCAGGACTAGAATTTGCATGAGAGATGTGTGATGTCGTATCACTCGAATCCAACTAAGAAAGAAATCGAAGGCTAGTTGGATAGAAGGATTCACGAGTTCCTAGCATAGGAGAACTGAAACCCATGACTGTCAAAAGAATAGTGGTTGGGCCAACACCTATATATGAAGATCCAAAAAATATATTTCACCTCTTTCCCTACTGAGCTATACGAGTGGATTATGAAGCTAGCAAATATCTAAGGAAGGTGGAAACTTGACAGTCTTGTTGTGTGGACCCGAGAGATAGTGTGAAGGTTGGAAGCATCGAAGGGTAAGATCACATGCACTTTCAATCATTCTCTGAGTCACATTATAGGATGATTTTTTACTAAGTTTGCGGTCGACACATCAGTCACCTATGGTGAGGTAAAGCGACGCTTTTTGAAAGGATCACAAGGTAAGTACGTAAAATCTCTAAATGCTCGGATTAAAGTGTTGTTGTGCGAAAAATGGGTTATGTAGTCACCTTGATGTTTGGGACTACGTGAAGCGGAAAAAGTTACAGAAACGAAGGAAATAAGGGTCCAAAGTATAGCCCCTTGATTTCACCACTGCGAAGGGACAAAGAAGGGTAAACGAAGGTCTCTCTCTGAAGTGTTATTCAATTGATAAGATAGGGAGTTCCGTCAAAACCACCTCTACCCACACCACCACCATCTTCACTGCCATCACCTCCAACTTCACCCGTACCACCTCCACTGCCACCGTGATTGAGCATGGAAAACAAAGTGAAGTTTCCTTTGTTCAAAGGCTTGGGAAATGACGACTCGAACCAATTGTGGTTCGTTGTGATGACTGTATGGAAAGCTCAACGTGTTACAGATGACAACACAAATAAGGAAACTCTGGTTAGTGCTCTGCAATATTGCACGCTAACATGGTATCTTAAGTACTCCAGTGATAACTTGAATGCTAGAGTAGTAGACATCCAAGAAACACTGAATAGCGAATTTAGCAGGCCTAAATCTGAAGCGCATTCGATTGTGAGATTCAAGGAGATCATGATTCTACTAATCGAGACACCTTGGGAACTAGATCAGAGGCTGAAATACATGATCCATGAAGCCAACATGAATTTGACAGATGGAGAACATCACGAGTGGTTTGTAGCTTCACTACTACCACATTTAAGGTGTGTGCTATCGCAGTAGAAGATAACGACTCAGAAAGACTCCTTGGAGATTTTGTTAAGGCTACATGAGACCTCAATGGAGGATCCTAATCTAGGAGTTGAGTAGATACACATGCAACTGAATAATCTGTGCCTTGAGATGCAAATCTTGAGGCAAGATAGGACAACTCGGCTAGATGTACATGAAGAAGTATGGTGTGTGAAATGCAAGAGCCAGGGTCATGATAAAGACCACTCTCTAGTATTTACAAATTATGTTGTAGGGGGAGGACCGATGCCTTTAAGGCTAGAAGCTTAAGAAAGATCTAGTGCAGTGCCTAATTTATGATGTGCTATCTGTCAAATAGCCAAAAAACATGCCACAGATAACTGCCACTTGTTATAGAAGTATACAAAAACTCTGTGATAGTTGTTTTGCAACTTTTGTAGGTCGGTGGAACATGACAAGCATACTTGTAGGAGATATGAATTGATGATGGAGAGAACTCCCACCTACAGGGTTCAGGCCGAAACATGGCCCCTTGACCAAAATGCAGGGATGGCGCTGATAAGATTTCAGGGGCGTGGATGAGGCCGAAACATGGCCCCTTGACCAAAATGCAGGGATGGCGCTGATAAGATTTCAGGGGCGTGGATGAGGCCGAGGTAGAAGAGCACTTGGTAGATGTCACAGATAGTTGATTTGTTATAATTGCGGAGGGCCATGACACTATGCCCACGATTACACTAATTCAATGCACTCGTCGTGCAATTATTGCATGTTGTTTTATCATGAAACAAAAGATTGTCCTACGTTGATAGCTAAGATATGTCAAAAAGGGGCGCTACCACCTCCCCTCACTCAGAACCTATAGATGTTGAGGTCTGAGCCACACGAGGAAGATCCAAACGTAAATATAGTTCTCTGAATTGGAATCGCCACGGGAGATGATAAGGGAAAAAAACTGGAAGACAGTACATGGGTTCACAAAGCCCCGGTGAGAGAGGGCGACTTCAATTTGGAGCCCGCTCGAGAAACATTCATGGAAGCTAAGAAGAGCTTCATTGAGGCCTCCACTTTAGGAAGCAATGATAAATCGAAGCTGGAGATGGACCCCCCTATGCTGACAGCTTTCCTCGAAACTTGTATGAAGTTACTGCGTGACAGTAAAGTTGTGAAAGGTTTATAGGAACTCATCAACAAATGTGTTGTGATCATGATAGGAGAACTGTGCGTAGTTCGAAAGATCGGAAAGCATAAGACAAGGACGGGACGTGAAATGAGACTAACGGCGCAGATCAAACAATATGAAATCGATCAATTCATTCTGGATTTGGGATTAGATACGAATTTTCTACCAAAATAGGCATGGGAGAGAATGTGGAGACCTGCGCTGCAATGGTCTCTAATTCAGCTAAGAATGGAGAATCAATAGAAAGTAATACGCATGGGGCAACTACAGGAAATAGCTGTGGATATTAAGGGAGCGAGCGCCCACATATTTTGAAGTAATAGAGATTGTGGATGACAGCAATCCCTACCCTGTGCTCTTGGGAATTGACTGGGCTACTGACATGAATGGGGTAATCAATATGAAGAAGTGAAAGATGATCTTTGATAAGAAGTCACAATGTGTAATAATACCCCTGGATCTTGCTAAAGGATCATGCTATATGGAGACAGTCCACGACTATGAGAGCGATGATGATATGGACTGCATCGATAAGATAATAGCATGAGTCCAAGACCCAGTGAATCCCACCATAGACAGGTGGATTACGTGAGAGCATGAGAGCTCCTACGCTTTGGATTCTGATGAGGAAATCGAACGTTGGCAGAATTAGTTACATGAAGTAACTATGTTGAATTGCAATATGATGGCTAGGTCATTGCGCTATGTATCGTCAAAGGTAATAAATATTTCTACTTATGATGTTTTAAATGTGGTAGATATATTTTTGGATGCATTCAAAAGGGAAGTGCCAGAAAGACGATGGTTCTAGCCCTTGGACTAGGTACTGCGTGCTACGCCCACAAGATGGTGGGGTACAGACAAGGGGAGTTTTGATGATTGGTACGAATGTAGGAAAACGATGCAAACACAATTTGGGAAGGCTATGATGTGACTCACAAACAAGTATGATCAATTGAATGATTTGTGCACATGGATGAAGGCCTATGAAGAAAATCCCCAACCTAAGGAGGTGAACCTGTAGTCCGCACTCAAGTACATGGTCAATAAGCCTATGTTGGGGAGGCACATCTAAAAATGGCTATTATTGTTCTAGGAATATGACTTTGAAGTTGTTGTGAAGCTTGGATGATTAAATATGGGACCTAACCACCTGTCGTGCATCAAGACATGGGAGGAACCTACTAATTTGGAGGAGGGATTACGTGATGGGAAGTTTTTTGTTGTGCACATTGTGGATGGCCATTTCGAGGATATCATACACTTCCTAAAAACTAGAACTACACTAAAAGGATACTTTATCCAACAAAAGAAGGAATTAGTGATGCGCACGGTAGATTTATCTGTCATTGCTGGGAATCTATACAAAATGGGGAATGATGAAATACTGCGAAGGTATGTACCTGAATTTGAACAAAGAAGCATCCTCCTGAACGCTCATGGGGGTGTTGCGGGAGCACATTATGTGGGTAGAGGAATCCTGCAGAAGATTCTACACGCAGGGTTGCAGTGGTCAACCCTTCATCAAGATTCAAAAGAATGTTGTAGGGTGTGTGACGTATGTCAAAGAATAGGTAGGCCATCTCGAAGGGATGAAATTCCTTTGAATCCACAAATGACATTGCAACCTTTCCAAAAGTGGGCAATAGATTTTGTAGGACCTCTTAAGTCTCAAGGAAAAATAAGTGTGAGGTACATTATCACTGTGACAGAGTATTTGACTCATTAAACAGAAGCGTAGCTGGTGAAGGATTGCATTGGTGTGACTACTACGAAGTTTCTATTTAAACATGTACTGACATGATTTTGATGTCCAAAGATCTTGATGAGCGATTGTGGTACGCACTTCCTGAATGAGACAATCAAGGCACTAACGGAGGAATTTCAAGTATATCATCAAAAGAGCACAACTTATCCCACACAAGCTAATGGGATAGTGGAGACATTCAACAAAGTACGAGAGACCACATTGACCATTGCAATGCTCAGCAAAGTGATTGGGACCTACACATACCTGAAGTATTGTGGGCTTATTGGATGACATGCAAAAAGCTAACAGGAAAGACACCCTTTAAGCTGGTATATAGGGTTGAAGATGTGATGCCTATGGAATACACCATGCCGAGTCTATGCATAGCAGTGCTCACAGGTATGATGGATCACGAAGCCCTGGAAGAAAGGCACATGGAGTTGGATGAGCTGGAAGAAGAGAGCTCTTTTGTTGGATTTCACCAACAATTCAAAAAGCAGCATGAAAAGGCGTGGCACGATCGACATATTAAGCTACACACCTTTAAGGTGAATGAATTGGTCCTATTATATGATAGTAAGTTTGATAAATTTCCAAGGAAACTTAGAATGCACTTGCTGGGGTCTTATGTTATTAAGGATACTATCGACAGTGGCGCAGTCCAATTGGCTAAGTTGAATGGAGATCCCTTCCCAGGAAAAGTGAATGGCAGTCATTTGAGGCCATAGAAAGGCGGCCCAACATCTAACTAGGTGACAAAAGCATAGTCTTGGCACTCAAGGCAACTAAAAGGAGGCATGGGACTATAAACTACACTACCGAGGAGTTCAATGATTTTAGAATAGCGTGACACAATGAGGTGTCACGGGGTCTGTGATAGCACAAAGATAGTTACGCTCATGCATAGGTCTGCTGGAAAGTGACCATCAAAGTCACTATTCATAATTTGATGGTTGGTTTGAGGCCAAGTGGAGCAGACAATAGGCATTTAAGGCGAACTTTATGGGCTAGATTCTTTAAAATATGCCATCAATCTAGCATTAATGGATCAAATGTGGGGGGAATGGTTGAATTCAAATAGAGGCAGGAATTTCCATATTTTCCTAAAGGGCTTCTAGTTCATGTTTTCTTGAGGCGATCCATAATTTTTCTATTGCAAAAGGTTGTGTGAATTTGCTAGAGTGAACCATTTCAAGTTGATGGGAATATAGTTCATGTTCCATATTTCTAGACAGGGGCATTTAGAAAGGATGAGTGAATAGTATTGAGCAGGGGATCCCACAAGGGAAGTTTTGGGGCATAAAGCACAAATTTTGGTCCCATTTTTGTAATCCTAATGTAAAGGCTCTACATTTTGTGGTCGCGGAGTGTGTAGATGTTAAAGAGTCATAGGGTTGTCTGCCCTTATTTTGATAATGTAATGTTAGCTCTAAAAGATCTACCCATGGTCCACGCACCATGGGATTTTATAAGTAGAGCTAAGATCTATGTAGTTAAGGAATAAATCAATACAAGGAAGAATCAATGATGGAATGATGTATGATAGATAGCCCTAAAGTAGAAGTCTAAGTTTTGGATCATAACATAGGTGGAGGCTTTGCACCTCAGTGCGCAGAGGCCTAGAAGTCTGCTACTCAGTGCGTGGACCCCTGCAGCTAAGTACGCAAGGCAAGTTAAGTCTGTAATCATCTAGAATTATCAATAAAGAGTAGTCTATAATTTCTGCATCTTTATTTCCTATTTATGCATCTATTTCATTTGGTATGAATTTTTCTTCTAATGCTTATATGATGCACGAATGTGTATCATTGTATTGGTTAAGTGAACACAAGTAAGAACATCTATTTACGTGAAGCTAACTAAGATCTGCTAATCAGATAAGTAAGATACTTTGTGTAGTTCTTGAAATATCACAATTTGTTGCCCTAGTAGTGTGAGAGTATATCAGCCCCTCGTTAGGGCTGCGCAGAAGCCAATTGTAATATTTCGCGAAGGTACTGAAGGGTAGAAGAGACGGATAAGTGACGTGCATGAAGGCAGGTATAGTTGGAAGAAAATGACATTACATCTATCTCAAGGGTGTGGAAACTTGGTTCCAAAATCCCCCCATACTACTTCAGGTGAGACTTCAATCCATCCTCCGCGAGGTGATGTCGAAAGGGCCAGTAGTATAGGGATTTGTTTGGCTAAATAATGTTGAATCTACGTTAGCCCCACATAATCCAACAAATGGTTTCGTTGCCGGGACTAGAATCTACATGAGAGATGTGCGATGTCGTATCACTCGAATCCAACTAAGAAAGAAATCAAAGACTAGTTGGATAGAAGGACTCACGACTTTGTAGCACAGGAGAACTGAAATTTGTGACTCTTAAAAGAAGAGTGGTTGGACCAATACCTGTATATAGAGATCTATATGAGTGGATTGTGAAGCTAGCAGATAGCTAAGGAAGGTGGAAACTTGATGGTCTTGTTATGTGGACCGCAGAGATAGTGTGAAGGTTGGAAGCATCGGAGGATAAGATCATGTGCGCTGTCAATCATTGTCTCGATCACATTATAGGATGATTTTTTACTAAGTTCGAGGTCGACACGTCAGTACCTATAGTGAGGCAGACCGAAGGTTTTTCAAAGGACCGTGAGGTAAGTACATAAAATCTCTAAATACTCGGATTAAAGTGTTGTTATGCGAAAAATGGGTTATGCAGTTACCTTGATGTTTGGGACTGTGTGAAGCGGAAAATGTTCCAAAAACGAAGGAAATAAGGATCTGAAGTATAGCTCTTGATTTCACCATTGCAAAGGGACAAAGAAAGGATAACGAAGGTCTCTTTGGGAAGTGTTATTCAATTGATAAGAAAGGGAGTTCAGTGAAAATCACCTCTTCCCACACCACTTCCATCTTCACCGCCATCACCTCCAGCTTCACCCGTACCACCTCCACCACCACCGCAATTTAGTATGGAAAACACAGTGAAGTTTCCTTTGTTCAAAGGCTTGGGAAATGGTGAACCAGACCAATTATGGTTCATTGCGATGACTGTATGAGAAGTGCAAGGTGTTACAGATGATAACACAAAGAAGGCAACACTCGTTCGTGCTCTATAAGATCACGCGCCAACCTTGTATATTAAGTACTCCAACGATAACCCGAATGCTAGAGTAGTAGACATCCAAGTAGCACTAAATAGCAAATTTAACAGGCCTAAATCTGAAGCACATTCGATTATGGGATTCAAGGAGATCACAATTCTATGAGTCAAGATGCCTTACGAACCAGATTAGAGGCTGAAATATATGATCCACGAAGCCAACATGAATTTTACAAATGGACATCATCACGAGTGGTTTGTAGCTTTGCTACTACCACATTTAAGGAGTGCACTATTACAACAAAAGATAATGACTCAAGTAGACTCCTTGGAGATTGCGTTTAGGTTACATGAGACCTCAATGGAGGATCCTAATCAAAGAGTTCAGCAAATCCAGGTGCAGCTGAAGAATCTATGCCTTGAGATGCAAAGATTGAGGTAGGATAGGATGGCTCAGCGAGAGGTACACGAAGAAGTATGGTGTCTGAAACAAAAGATCGAGGGTGATGATAAAAACCACTCCCCAGTCTTTACAATTACCTTATAGGAGGAGGACCCAAGCCTTTAAGGCCAGAAGCTCAAGCAAGACCTAGCGTGGTGCCTAATTTATTGTGTGTTATCTGTTAAATAGCCAAAAAACATGCCACAGATAACTGCCACTTGTTATAAAAGTATACACAAACTCTGTAATAGTTGTTCTACAACTTTTGTAGGTCAGTGGGACATGACGAGCATACCTTCACGAGCTATGAATTGATGATGGAGAGAACTCCCACATACAGGGTTCACGCTGAAACATGGCCCCTTGACCAAAATGTAGGGATGGCGTGGATAAGATTTTAGGGGCGTGGACAAGGCCGAGGTGGAGGAGCACTTGGTAGAGGTTGCAGGCAGTTGATTTGCTATAATTGTGGAGGGACATGACACTATGCCCATGATTACACTAATTCAACACACCCATCATGCAATATTTCACATTGTTTGATCATGAAATAGAAGGTTGTCCTATGATGATAGCTAGGATATGTCATAAAGGGGCGCTACCACCTCCCCCAACTCAAAACCTACAGATGATGAGGTCTAATCCACGCGTGGAAGATCCAAACACAAATATAGTTCTCCAAATTGGAATCACAATAGGAGATGACAAGGGAAAACAACCGAAAGACAGTACATGGGTTCGCAAAGCCCCAGTGAGAGAGGCCAAGTTCAATTTGGAGTGTGCTTGGGAAAAATTCATGGAAGCTAAGAAGAGCTTCGTTGAGGCCTCCACTTTAGGAAGCAATGATAAACTGGAGTTAGAGATGGACCCCTCTATGCTAACAACTTTCGTCAAAACCTATATGAAGTTACCACACGACAGTAAGGTTGTGAAAGGTTTACAGGAACTCATCAACAGATATGTTGGGACCGTGCCAGCAAAACTGTGCATAGTCTGAAAGAGATGAAAGCATAAGACATGGACAAGACGTGAAATGAGACTGACCACACAAATCAAAGAATATGAAATGGATCAAGTCATTCTGGATTTTGGATCAGATGCGAATATTCTACCAAAACAGACATGGGAGAGAGTGTGGGGACCCGTGCTGCAATGGTCTCTGATTCAGCTAAGGATGGTAAACCAATAGAAAGTAATACCCATGGGGTAGCTGCAGGGAATAACCATGGATATTGAGGGAGTGAGCGCGCACATATTTTGAAGTAATAGAGACCGTGGATGACCGCAATCCCTACCCCATGCTCTTGGAAATTGACTAGGCTACCAACATGAATGGGGTAATCAATATGAAGAAGTGAAAGATGATTTTTGATAAGAAGTCACTACGCGTAATAATACCCCTGGATCTTGCAGAAGGATCATTCTATACGGAGACAATCGACGACTATGAGAGTGATGACGATATAGACTCGATCTATAAGATAACATCATGAGTCAAAGACCTAGTGAATCCCACCATAGATGGGTGTATTGCATGGGAGCATGAGAGCTCCTACACTTGAGATTCTGATGAGGAAATAAAACATTGGCAGAATCGGTTACATGAAGTAACTACGTTGAATTACAATATGATGGCAAGGATGTTGCATTATGTATTGTCATAAGTAAGAAATCTTCCTATTTATGATGGTCTAAATGAGGTAGATATATTTTTAGATGCATTCGAAAGGGAAGTGCTAGAAAGACAACGGTTCGAGGCCTTGGATTGGGCACTGCACGCTATGCCCACAAGATGGTGGGGTACACACAGGGGAGTTTTCATGATTGGTACGAATGTAGGAAAATTATGCAAACACAATTTGGGAAGCCTAAGATGTGATTCGTAGACAAGTATGATCGATCGAATGATCCACACACATGGATGCAGGCTTATGAAGAAAAGCCCCAACCTGAGCAGGTGAACCTGTAGTCTGCACTCAAGCACATGGTTAATAAGCCTATGTTGGGGAGGCACATCTGCAAGTGGCTATTATTATTCTAGGAATATGATTTTGAAGTTGTTGTGAAGCCTAGATGATTGAACATGGGATCTAACCTCCTATCACGCATCAAGACATGGGAGGAACCTACGAATTTGGAGGAAGGATTACTGATGGGCAGCATTTTGCTGTGCACGTCATGGATGGAAATTTTGAGGATATAATACACTTCCTAACAACTGGAACTATATTGAAAGGATACTTTGTCCAACAAAAGAAGGAATTAGTGGTGTGCATGGGTGATTTCTGTGTCATTGCTCGGCATCTATACAAAATGGGGAATGATGAAATATTACGAAGGTATGTACCTGAATTTGAACGAAGCAGCGTCCTCATGAACGTTCATGGGGGCATTGTGGGAGCACATTATGTGAAAAGAGAAATTGCACAAAAGATTCTACGCGTAGGGTTGTGTTGGCCAACCCTTCATCAAGATTCAAAAGCATGTTGCACGGCATTTTACATATGTAAACGAATAGGTAGACCGTTGTAGAGGGATGAAATTCATTTGAATCCGCAAATGATGGTGCAACCTTTCGAAAAGTGGGCAATACATTTTGTATGACCTCTCAAGTCTCAAGGAAAATAAGCGCGAGGTACATTATCACTGAGATAGATTATTTGACTTGTTGGACAAAAGCGTAGCTGGTGAAGGATTGCACAGGTGCGACTGCTACAAAGTTTCTATTTAAACATGTACTGACACAATTTGGATGTCCAAAGGTCTTGATGAGTGATCGTGGTACGCACTTTCTAAATGAGACAATCAAAGCACTAATGGAGGACTTTCAAGTGTATCATCAAAAGAGCACAATTTATCACACATAGGCTAATGGGATAGTGGAGGCATTCAAAAAAGTACTGGAGACGGAATCGACCAAGGTATGTAATGCTCAACAAAGTGATTGTGACCTATGCATACTTGAAGTATTATGGGCATATCGGATGACATGCAAAAAGCTAACAGGATAGAAACCTTTTAAGCTGGTATACAGGGTTGAAGATGTGATGCCTATGGAATACATTGTGCCGAGTCTATGCATAGCAACACTCATAGATATGACAGATCATGGATCCCTCGAAGAAAGGCTCATGCAGTTGGATGTGCTGGAAGAAGAGAGCTTTTTGGTTGGATTTCACCAGCAAATCAAAAAGCAGCATGAAAAGGAGTGGCATGATTGACATATTAAGTTGTGCACCTTTAAGGTGAATGAATTGGTGCTATTATATGACAGTAAGTTTGATAAATTTCCAAGGAAACTCAGAATGCACTTGCAGGGGTCATAAGTTATTAAGGATATTACCGATAGTGGCGCGGTCCAACTAGGTAAGTTGGACAACTACTAGAGACACTACAAGAATTGCGGAAGAACATTATGTCAACACCCGCAGAATCCATGGACATAGAATTAATGACAACCGAGGAAGTTGCGCAAGAAATTGCGGTAGTTGAAGCACCAGAGACGTTGGAATAATCGTTGAGGTCCCTCAATCACCAAGAACACCACGATCAATGAAGGATAAGTAGGCTATGATCTCGATGCGTGTCTCACCAAGAAACCCACACAGGAGCAAGCTCACCATGCAGGAAAAGGGGAAGGCCATTAATCTAGAGGTTGATGAGGAGGAATCTGAAGAAATCGTGGTGGAGGAGGAGGATTTACAGATGGACGTTGAAACCTAGGGTGGGACCTTATTACCTGGTTACTCGAACATGTTCCTCCGTGTAAGGGTAAAGCAAAAGTGCCAAAGGACATAGATGAGAGCAAGAGCTCTCTGTGAACTCCATTGCTCCTAGATGATATTGTTTTTGAGGGACTGCACTTGGGGCAGGTTCTTATGTTGAAGTTTGAAGATTGGGACCTCACATACCACAAGAAGTTCCTACATTTAGTGACTATGAAGTTAATACGCTACCTGATTGATGAGACTACTCGAACAATTCAATTGGAGCTGCAGACATGGCTTAGAGGTTTTAAGAAGAGCTTTGGCATAAATCACATATAGAGAGACCTTTGTCAATGTGTTTCGAACCAACTAGTGTGGTTCATCGTCACGACAAGTTGAAGAAACATATCCGGCCTAGCATGTTAAATAGACTGGGCAGAGACTCTAACAGCTGAATAACGACTAATTTTGACTCTAGGACCGAGGTCCAATTTATATTTATTAATTTAATATTATTATTAT
>APFE031273385.1:10256-28910 GCA_000404065.3 Pinus taeda | reverse complement strand
TGAGTATCCCTTGACCTACTTCTTTGGAAAATTTAACCATGACTGAGTCGACAATGGTTTCTCAACCTGTATATACTATAATGAGTGAGTCAACTGAATTCATAACTACCCCTATGTTTTTGACTTCAGTAGAAACACATTTGTATGGTAGCCCATTTGTACCACCTGGTTATGAGTCCTTATATGGAACCTTTTCTAATGCAATGACCAATCCATGGACTTCTACTTCTCCATCCTCATCTGGAATACCATCTAAAACTCCCGTAATGAGTGCCTCACCACGAGTTGTGTCCATTGCACCCCAACCATCTATGGAGAAACAACATGGTCCAAATGTTAGTGGAATGGGACATTTGCAAGAAACTCCTCCACCTTATACCAGGTACCCTCCTCCTAGGGGGCATTTACCTCCATATCCTACCTATCCCCCACCAAGGGGGAAATCTATTGATGAAATGTACCCATTTCTAAATCAAATTCAACAAGTTGGTGCTCATACCTATTCAAGTCAACATCATATTGGTCCTCCCTTTCCATGAATTATTGCCGATCCTTGGCACCCTATGTTGCATGTATAACCTGGTTTGACCTTAACTCAATTATCGATTTCTCAACCTGTTGCAACAACATATCAAGTTCCTACTTTCCAACCTATACCTCAATCTGCCTAAGTTGTATCTCAAGATTTTCAACCTATCTAGGCTTCATCTCAAGTGCAATATGTTCCATGAGTGTTTGGGATGTGTCACATCTTAGCTACGCAACATCGTCAAGCTGCCTTACAAACTCCATTACTTGGTCAGTGCACATATCAAATGCAAGTACAAAAAACTGCATATGGCATGTTATAGGCACAAACCAATCAACCTAATGTACGGACATTACAAAATCCCTATGGGCAACAATACCAAGGTCTCTCGCAAGTTCCTGTTGGTCAAAATCCTATGCAACAGATGCCTTATAAAGGTCAACAACTTTGAACACAAACATTCCCTCCCTATCAAGGTTATACTTATCCTAGATAGCATGGTTATACATATCTTGGTTATCAAAATCTTCCATACCCAGGAATGAAAATTCTTGTGGCCCAACCTATTCTGTCATACCCAAAGTATCCTCTACCACATGTTAACCTTCCTCCTCAAGGTCAACCTTCCTAGGAAAAATTTAATAGCCGGTTTCCATTTGTTGTAACTCCTGAGATTCCATATTTAACTCGGCTTACAAATGATCCCATTTGTCACTCTCCTTGGTGGTTGGTCATTCCTACAAAGTTATTGAGTGACATTCCCAAATTCAATGGCAATCCTAGAGAAGACCCGTCTACCCATGTTATGACATATCATTTATGGTGTTCATTGAACTCATTAAATGATGATTCTATATGTTTACAGATTTTCCAATGAACTCTCACTGGTACGACAACTAAGTGGTATATCAAATTTCCATGAGCTTCTTTAAACAACTTTAGTGCCTTATAAAATATGTTTCTTACTCACTTTCAGTTACCTATTCGCTACGAAACTGGAACCAAACTTTTGACCTCTTTCAAACAATTTGATTCCACCCATGTATCAGATCATATTCATGAGTGGATACGTCGACATCATTTTTTTAAAACTTACATTCCCAATTAGTTATTGGGTGAATGGTTCACCAAATCATTGTTAGCACCAATAACTAAACATGTTGCTAAAGGTAAAGTCATTACCGAAGAGAAAGTAATTGCTCGTGCCCAATATCTTGATATCGTTTATACACAATATGACATGCTCTACGATAAAATACCCAATGCTCCAAGACCTCAACACAATATTCCACCACGTCCTACTAAAGAATCACATGCCACTGATGGCATGATTTGTTCTACTAGCCAGCAGATAGCGAGTAAACTATTTGGTCCATCTCTTGCTACCACTACTCAAAACCCCTCCTCTGTTACTCTTGCGATTACTTCTGATATTAATGTCCTCCAATCTATGAAAGGAAAATCACAATAACTCGGAATTAAGAAGAAAGGAAAAGGAAAGAAGAAGAAATATAATTCTTCGCAGGATAAACAAAATAAATAGTCTCCTAAAGATAAACAAAAACCTTGTTATCCTTTCTTAGTCTGTATCGGGGAACATTTTACACGAGAAGATCCACATCAGGAAGAAGTTAATAAATTCCTCAATTCATCCTCTATCGTGCCTATTGTGTTAATATATCCCTTCCTTAAACAAGAGATAAACATGGTTGCATGGGATCCAACTTCCTCTTCCTTGGTTATGATCTTATTTTCCACTAAACCAAAAAATGAAATCATGGTGGCTACGAGAAATAAATATTATGGTGATATGAATCCCTCGACTGGGAAGGCTACTCATCAACCTGCTAGTTCTACCTAATCTGCTTCAATACCTCCTCCAAATGTGGTTCTGACTAAATTAACTATTAAACCTCCTAAGGGATGTATTCACAAATATGCATTCAACCCACAAGCGAGAGTTGCACAAAATTATAATATAGTAGAAGACCTAGCTCAAGATCCTTTGGCTATGTTAACTCTCGATGTTTTGCAGAATTGTCCTGCCCAGAAGAGATATTTAATTATTGTTATTGGAGGCATAGATCCTTCAGATTCAAATATTTTGGTCTTTAATCATGAGAATCATACACCCAAACTTTAACCACAACTGGAAGTTATGATCTAAGTTGTTGTTCACAGTAAGACTATCCAACGAACAATTGTCAAAGGAGGTGCTTCGACTTGTATCATGTCACTTTCCTATTGGAATTATATTGGTTATCCTTCACTTAATCAGTCATCGACTACTCTCAAAGCATTTGATGGAAGAGGCTTCAAGCCTTACAAAATTTTAAAACGTTACAAATAGAATTATCTAGGAAAATGGTGTCAGTAGAAGTCGAAGTTATATACAGAGCTTTGGACTATAACCTTTTACTGGGGCTAACATGGGTTTATGCCATGCATGTTGTCATTTCAACTTACTTTATAATGATCACTTTCCCTCACAAGGGGTTCATCGTGCCTATCAACCAACTTACCTTTTTTTGCCAATAATTCTCAGACTATTGGAAGCATCCCTCTTGTAGGGGAATCCCCACCACCTTACCAACATGTCAGAGTAGGACTGCTTAAAGATTATTCTTTGATGGGAAAATTTTCCCTCCCTCCTCCTGACATTCCAAACCCAGTTTCCTTCATCAATGAGATTTATTCTAGTACTATTCCAACCAATCCTTGGATAATTTCAAATGCCTCCAATGTTGATACATTTGGTGGCCTCATGGCACTTAGCATTGTTGAGCTCGAATATGAAGCTATCTATTCGGTCTATTTGACACACTCTGCTTTCTCCTTGATAGATTTATTCGATCACTCTCAGTATTATGGTTCTTCTTATTATCCTTTCTCTGGTACATTCTGTACTAATGAAAGCATCATGGAAATCATGATGTCAGATGATGCACCATGGGATGATAATCATCATCGTCCCTCCTTACATGAGACCTTTGAGGATAATCTTGGAGATATTTATTCACCCAAGATCATTGAGATATCTACGAATTCCCTATCTATCCATGACACCAATTCATAGAGGAACTTATTGAATATTGAAGATATTGTTCCCCTTTATATTTTGATTAAACCCGGAATTGTCGAGAAAGTACATATTGTTGCATATTATTCGCTCGAGGAGGCCAAGATCTTTAAATCCATTATCAGGGAATTCTAAGATGTTTTTTTCCTGGTCATATGAAGAGATGCCAGGTATTATTCCCAATATCATTGTACACGAAATCATAATGTATCCAGATGCTAATCCATTCCAACAATGCTTGTGTATGTTTCATTCTAAGAAAGATGTTGTTATTAAAGGAAAGGTTGAAAAACTTCTTCGAGTTGGTTTCATTTACCCAGTTCCTCTCGCTGATTGGGTCTCAAACATTGTTCCTGTCATGAAAAAAGGTACGATTCGTGTTTGTGTTGATTATTGAGATATCAGTCATGCTTGTCTTGAGGACAATTATCTAACTCCATTTATCAACCAGATTGTTGATGATTGTGCCATAAGCGATTATTTATTTATTTATTTTTTTTATTTTTTATTTATTTATTTATTTAATTTTAATTTTTTATTTTTATTTTTGATTTATTTATTTCCATATTATATATATATATATTATATATATATATATATATATTATATATATATTATATATATATATTATATATATATATTATATATATATATTTTCTAGCTACAAATCAACATACTCCCATCGGACCAACATAAAACTACATTTATTTGTCCATGGGGTATGTTCGCCTACTATAAGCTCCCTTTCAATTCGAAATATGTTGGTGCAACTTTCCAAAGGGCTATGAATTATGCCTTCCATGATATTAAACACATTGTACAACTCTATTTGGATGACTTACCCTCTCATTCAAAGCATCCCGAGGATCATTCGATGCATGTCAAGGCCATGTTCTTACGTTGTCGACACTATAACATTAGGTTAAATCTGTATAAATGTATATTTTGTGTTCAATCTGGTAGACTTCTCAGATCTATTATGTCTAAGCAAGGAATTTCTATTAATTCGCTTAAAGTACAAGTGATCCTCGATTTGCATGCTCCTTCCTCACTTGTTCAGTTACAATGCCTCCAAGGGAAGGCTAACTTTTTACAAATATTTGTTCCCAACTATGTTTAATTGACCAAAGGATTTACTCGATTGTTGAAGAAAGGGGTTCCATTCCATTGGGACAATACTGCCCAAAAGACGTTTTATGCTTTCAAAGATGTTCTGGTTTGATCATTATTGTTGTATCCCCTTGATTATCAATGTGATTATTTCCTATATCTCGTTGCTACTATTACTACCGTTGTCATGCAATTGGTCTAGGAAGATGATGTTAGGAACGAACATCCCATTTATTATTTGAGTTAGAATTTGAACGACACCAAAATCAAATATATTCACGCTCAAAATTTAGCTTTGGCATCTATTCAAGCTATCCAAAGGTTTCACCACTACATTTTGGTTCAAAAGACTATGGTAGTTTTTTATTGCAACCCTATGAAATATATTTTGTCATGAAAATTGCTGGGGAGAAGTGCTCTAAATGGATTGTCATTCTCCATGAGTTCGATTTGGAATTTATCAGATCCAAATCTAAGTAATCCCTACTCTTCACTGAAATAATCTGTGACCTTTCCTCACCTAAAATTGAGTCTACATCTGACAAGTCATTGTTTCTGATAGATTCATATGATCCTTGGTGCAGGGATATTATCATCTATCTCTAGACCCAGAATTTTTGGCCTGATACCTCTCGCTCTGATCAACGACATATTTGATACCAAGCTAAACATTACATTATAATTGGCAACACCCTTTATCATCGTGGTATTAAAACCATATTTCAATGGTGCCTCACCCATGAAGAGGCTGAGAAATATCTAAATGAATGCCTTGTTGGGGCATGTGGTTGACATATGTCTAGTTATGCCATCGCCCAAAAGATTTTGCATGCTGGTTACTTTTGGGCTACTTTGTTTCGTGATTGCATCCTCACATTCCAAAAGTGTCATGCTTTCCATATCTATGATAATAATACTTGTGCTCCACCAACTCCTATACATACTGTTATCGTCGTTGGACCTTTTTCGAAATGGGGCATTGAATTTATGACATGTAACCCTCACTTGGATCAAGGGCATGGCTACATCTTTGTGGCAATAGATTATTTTACGAAATGGGTCAAAGCGATGCCTACATATAATAACAACGACAATACAACAACACTTTTTCTTTTTAATAATGTTATTGCTAGGTTTGGTTTACCATAAGCCATTGTTACAGACCATGGGAAACATTTTCAAAATCACATGATGTTTGAGCTTACTGCCAAGTTGGGCCTTTAACATGATAGCTCAACTCCCTATTACCCACAAGAAAATGGGAAAGTAGAAGCAATTAACAAATATTTGAAAAAAATGTTACAACGCATGATTGGATTAACACCCCATCCTTTATATGATTTTGTGGGCATATCGAACCTTTGTCTAGACTGCCACTGGATTCATGCCCTTTTAATTGGTGTATGGTTTAGAGGAAATCCTTCCCATGGAATGCGAGATTCCATCTCTGAAGCTTATTGTTGAACTCCTCCCCACAACTTCTACAAAATAAGAGCATCTATTTCATCTAACATGTTTAGATGAAACCTAGCATGATGCCGCTATGGCCAATGAGTCCCATAAGAGACATATCAAATCACAATACAACAAGAGTGTTAAATCTAATGCCTTCAAAGAAGGTGATCTAGTCCTTCTGTACGATCGCGAATCCGATAAGTTTTGGGATGGGAACTTTGAACCTATGTGATTGTCGTTATTGGAGGCATAGATCCTTTAGATTCGAATCTTGTGGTCTTTAATCATGAGAATCATACACCCAAACTTCAGCCACAACTGGAATTTATGATCTAGGTTGTTGTTCATAGTAAGACTCTCCAATGAACAATTGTTGACGGAGGTGCTTAGACTTGTATCATGTCACTTTCCTATTGGAAGGATATTGGTTATCCTTCACTTAATTAGTCATCGACTACTCTCAAAGCATTTGATGGAAGAGGCTTCAAGCCTTACAAAATTTTGAATACGTTACAAATAGAATTATCTTGGAAAATGGTGTTAGTAGAAGTCGAAGTTATATACAGAGCCTTGGACTATAACCTTTTACTGGGCCTAACATGGATTTATGCCTTGACTGTTGTCATTTCAACTTACTTTATAATGATCACTTTCCCTCACAAGGGGTTCATCATGGCTATCAACCAACTTACCTTTTTTTTCCAATAATTCTCAAACTATTGGAAGCATCGCTCTTGTAGGGGAATCCCCACCACCTTACCAACATGTCAGAGTAGGACTGCTTAAAGATTATTCTTTGATGGGAACTCTTTCCCCCCCTCCTCCTGACATTCCAAACCTGGTTTCCTTCATCAATGAGATTTATTCTAGTACTATTCCAACCAATCCTTGGATTGTTCCAAATGCCTCTAATGTTGATACATTTGGTGGCCTTATGCCACTTAGCACTGTTGAGCTTGGATATGAAGCTATCTATTCGGTATGTTCGACACACTCTGCTTTCTCCTTGATAGATTGGTTCAACACTCTCGATATTATGGTTCTTCCTATTATCCTTTCTCCGATACATTCGGTACTGATGAAAGCATCGTGGAAATCATGATGTCAGATGATGCGCCATCTCATCGTCCCTCCTTACCTGAGACCTCTAAGGATAATCTTGGAGATATTTATTCACCTAAGATCATTGAGATATCTAAAAATTCCCTATGTATCCATGTCACCAATTCAAAGAAGAACTTATTGAATATTGAAGATATTGTTCCTCTTTATATTTTGAATAAACCCGGAATTGTCGAGAATGTACATATTGTTGCATCTTATTCGCTTGATGAGGTCAAGATCTATAAATCCATTTTCAGGGAATTCTGAGATGTTTTTTCCTAGTCATATGAAGAGATTCCAGGTATTATTCCCAATATCATTGTACATGAAATCATAATGTATCTAGATGCTAATCAAGTCCAACAATGCTTGTGTATGGTTCATCCTAAGAAAGATGTTGTTATTAAAGGAAAGGTTGAAAAAATTCTTCGAGTTGGTTTCATTTACCTAGTTCCTCTCACTGATTGGGTCTCAAACATTGTTCTTGTCATGAAAAAGCAAGGTACAATTCGTGTTTGTGTTGATTATTGAGATATCAGTCGTGCTTGTCTTTAGGACAATTATCTAACTCCATTTATCAACCAGATTGTTGATGATTGTTCCAGAAGCGAATTTTTTTCATTTATGGATAGTTTTTCTAACTACAACCAAATCAACATACTCCCATCAGACCAACCTAAAACTACATTTATTTGTCCATGGGGTACGTTCACCTACTATAAGCTCCCTTTCAATTTGAAAGATGCTGGTGCAACTTTCCAAAGTGCTATGAATTATGCCTTCCGTGATATTAAACACATTGTACAACCCTATTTGGATGACTTACCTTCTCATTCAAAGCATCATGAGGATCATTCAATGCATGTCAGGGCCATGTTCTTACGTTGTCGACATTATAACATTAGGTTAAATCTACATAAATGCATATTTTGTGTTCAATCTAGTAGACTTCTCATATCTATTATGTCTAAGCAAGGAATTTCTATTAATCTGCTTAAAGTACATGTGATCCTCGATCTGCCTACTCCTTCCTCGCTTGTTCAGTTACAATGCCTCCAAGGCAAGGCTAACTTTCTACAAATATTTGTTCCCAACTATGTTGAATTGACCAAAGGATTTACTTGATTGTTGAAGAAAGGGGTTCCCTTCCATTGGGACAATATTGCCCAAAAGACGTTTGATGCTTTCAAAGATGTTCTGGTTCAATCATCATTGTTGTATCCCCTTGATTATCAATGTGATTATTTCCTATATCTCCCTGCTACTATTACTAACATTGTTATGTTATTGGTCTAGGAAGATGATGTCAGGAACAAACATCCCATTTATTATTTGAGTTAGAATTTGAACAACACCAAAATCAAATATACTCACGCTCAAAATTTAGCTTTCGCATCTATTCAAGCTATCCAAAGGTTTCACCACTACATTATGGTTCAGAATTCTATGGTAGTTTTTTATTGCAACCGTATGAAATATATTTTGTCATGAAAATCGCTGGGGGGAAGTGCTCTAAATGGATTGTCATTCTCCACGAGTTCGATTTGGAATTTATCAAATCCAAATCTAAGTAATCCCTAGTCTTCACTGAAATAATCTGCGACCTTCCATCACCTGAAATTGAGTCTACATCTGACGAGTCATTGTTTTTGATAGATTCATATGATCCTTGGTATGGGGATATTATTATCTATCTCCAGACCCAAAACTTTTGGCCCGATACCTCTTGCTCTGATCAACGACGTATTTGATACCAAGATAAACATTACATTATAATTGGCGACACCCTTTATCGTCATGGTATTGATACCATATTTCAAAGGTGCCTCACACATGAAGAGGCTGAGAAATATCTAAACGAATGCCTTGCTGGTGCATGTGGTTGACATATGTCTAGTATGCCATCGCCCAAAAGATTTTGCATGCTAGTTACTTTTGGGCTACCTGTTTCACAATTGCATCCTCACATTCCAAAAGTGTCATGCTTTCCATATCTATGATAATAAAACCTATGCTCCACCAACTCCTCTACATCTTATTATCGCTATTGGACCTTTTTCAAAATGGGGCATTGAATTTATGACATGTAACCCTTTCTTGGATCAAGGGCATGGCTACATCTTTGTGGCAGTAGATTATTTTACCAAATGGGTTGAAGCGATGCCTACATATAATAAAAACGACAATACAACAACACTTTTTTTTTTTAATAATGTTATTGCTAGGTTTGGTGTACCATAAGTCATTGCTACAGACCATGGGAAACATTTTCAAAATCACATGATGTTTGCGCTTACTGCCAAGTTGGGCCTTCAACACGATAGCTCAACTCTCTATTACCCACAAGAAAATGGGAAAGTAAAGTCTATTAACAAAGATTTGAGAAAAATGCTACAACACATGATTGGATTGGCACCCCATCCTTTATATGACTTTGTGGGCATATCGAACCTTTGTCTAAACTGCCACTGGATTCATGCCTTTTTAATTGGTGTATGGTTTAGAGGAAATCCTTCCCATCGAATGCAAGATTCCATCTCTGAAGTTTGTTGTTGAACTCCTCCCCACAACTTTCGCAAAATAAGATCATCTCTTTCATCTAACATGTTTAGATGAAACCTAGCGTGAAGACGCTATGGCCAATGAGTCCCATAAGAGACGTAACAAATCAAAATACAACAAGAGTGTTAAATCTAATGCCTTCAAAGAAGGTGATCTAGTCCTTATGTACGATCACGAAGCCGATAAGTTAGGGGATTTGTATCGATCGCTCTACCAATAACATCGTTGAGTATAGCGCAGTGATCAAACTTTTGTCTGACACTACTTCACATGGCATTCACCATTGATAGTTAGGGTTGATTCAAAACTCGTAGTACTACATTTGAATAACGTCTACTTAGTATGAAGTCCAACTATGATTCACACGTTTCTAACGGTTCGCCTTCTAGAAAGACATTTTGATTACATTCAATAACAACAAATTCCAAAAAGTTTAATTACATAAAATGATGCATTGGAAAATTATGTTTTAGACAAACATTTACAACATATGTAAACATTTCAATTCACATCACATATTGAACAAGAATAAACTAAATATGAAACATCGATAGATAACTGCACATATATAAAAGTTTGGTTTTACAAAAATTGTGTCTGAGACACATATGGCCACACAACCTATACTATCAAATTACATGTAGTCAAAATATGGCTCTATGGCCTCCTAGTTGACTAGTCCTGGTTGTGATCATGGTAACAAACAACCACATGGGAAACTTTGCATAGTAGCTAAATAATGCGGTTTGGCACTCCAATGGTGTAACATTGCAGTCTCATAGGGATCTGATTAACCCTAGTCTCTTGTACGTTATGGGTCAATCCCTTAACGTGACACTCGAACTCTACAAGAGTCTCAACTACGTTGAGATCTTGCATCTCCTGCTCTGATCTTGTAGTTACCTATGCTCCAACCTGTGCAAGTAGCGGCTTCCCACGTCATCGAAGATATGATGAGCCCACTAGTCGAATAGGTCCAACATCTACATGTGAAATTAATAGTTAGTCATGGATACATGAAAAATAACAAAAATAGTGTAAAACCCCCAGAGTTCAAAAACATTCAAAATGATTTTGTTTTACCTATGTCAACACATTTCCCGCCTTCAGGTAACACAAGCTCTGTGTCTCCTCAAAATTCCACCCCGACATAATAGAAAAATGAGCTACCATTCGAGCACTCTTTTCCTTAGTAGCTCAGAACAATTGGAAAGTCCATCAAATGGATGTAAAAATTGCTTTCTTGAATGGATATTTGAAAGAGAATGTTTTTATGTCCAAACCAGAAGGATTTGTTGTGAAGGGAGAGGAACATAAAGTATGCAAGCTTGTAAAATCCTTGTATGGCCTCAAGCAAGCACAGTGAGCCTAGTATAAGAAGTTACTTGAGCATCTTTTGAAACTCAACTTCAAACATTAGGATCTTGATAATGCAACTTTGTTTGTCAAGAAAGTTGGATTTTTTTATTATATATCTTGTGGTGCATGTAGATGATATTTTGATGACAGAGAATAATGAGAGCTACATTGCATCCATAAAGAAGGAATTGAGGAAAGGTTTTGAAATGACAGATTTGGGCTATGTTCACTACTATATTGGTATTGAAGTAACTCAACATCCGAAGTATATATTCCTCTCTCAGAATAAGTACATTGGACATATGTTGTATAGGTTGGCATGGATGAGTGCAATCCTTTTGACTACTCCAATGGAACATAAATTAAAGCTCACATCCACTGAAGGAAAAGAATTTGAGGATGTAATGAAGTATAGACAACATGTAGGAAGTCCCAACTACATGATTACTATCGGACCAAACATTTAATTTGTTGTTGGAATTCGCTCTAGGTTCATACAAAAGCCTTGTGAGGGTCATTGGTTCCTGCAAAAATAGTTCTAAAGTACTTGAAGGGAACTCAATATTTTTGACTTAATTATTCACAGGTGAGTGACTTAAACTTGATTGGATACTCTGATTCAAACTTTGATGGAGATAAAGAAACTAGGGTATCTACTTTAGGTTATGTTATGAGTCTTGGATCAGTAGTTGTCTCCTGGAGGTCATGCAAACAATCAATTCCAACAAATACCACCACCGAGGCAAAATATGTAGCAACAGTTGAAGTAACAAAGGAAATTGTGTGGCTTAGGAAAATTCTGGAAGATTTGTAAGAGAAACAAGTGTAGTCAACTCCTCTTTTGATTGAAAACGCTTCTATAATAAAGTTGGCCAAGTACCCAAAGTTCCATGATCGAATGAAGCACATCAATACAAAATACCATCTGATTCGACATCATGTTGAGACCAAGACAATCCACCTACGCCATTGTTCCACAAATGAGTAGATTGCAGACATCTTCACCAAAGCACTTGGAAGAGAAAATTTGGAAAGATTCAAAATGATACTTTGACTCAAAAACATACCTTTAGATTTAAGGTGGGGGGGGGGGGGGGGGGGATGTTGACACTAATCTTTGGGATTATGTAAATCCATGTAAATATTGTAAATAACAAAATAAAGATAATTGGAAGGCAAAGATATAGTGGGAGATGAAACCCAATAGTCTCCCTCTTCATGTATATATCAATATTCCATCTTAATACAAAGCACATGTTAATTCGTGGAGTTACCCTCCTGGCCTGACAGTTGGCATGCTTGAAAATGTTTAAGAAAACCATCAAAGAATGCTTCAATAGATGAGATGCTCTTAGGTTTGCAATTATGTAGCCATGAATTATGACCTTAGAGGGATCTCATGAATAGATATATGAGGACATCTTGGTGAATCACTTCAACCTTTGAAGTATGTGCAACAAATATTTCTACATGATCTATTGGAGAGAGTGGGTCACCATCAAACTTGGATCCCACAAATGGTATTCTAGGTTACATGATTAGGGTGCCAAGGGATGGAAGTGATGTCCAAAGTAGGGAACTTATCAAAGCAATACCTCCTATAAGGTTTACATCTATTAATTATGTAGGAATCACCACGGTGAAATTAGAAATGCTTAGAGAGATGCTTGCTTCACCCTAAAAGCATTGACCTTAAAGTTCAATGAATAACTCTAGCTTTGTTCTTCCAATGGAGTCGCCATAAGGATATATCAATGATGTCATATGGGTACAAGACACACGTCTCGTGTCCCTAGCAACAATGCAAAAATGTAGTCGCATAAACTAACAATCTTAGTTTGTGGGCTAAAGCTAGAAGGCGCAACAACAATTTAGGACAAGGCCCACTGCCACCACAACCTATGTCCCCTTTTCTTATCAAATTTTCACTAACGGGAGGAGTCCCAGTGATCGTCACTTTTGATTAGTATCTCTATACTAGAGTTTGAAGTGATGAAAGGATGGATCATTCAATAGAAAGATTCAGTGTGAGCTTTGGGAGGAGCTAGGATGACTTTCCATGAAAAAACCCTTGAGAGAGATATTATGTGATACATAGGGTCGAGAGATATGTTGAGATAAAGACTCATACAAGTTCAATATATCTAAGAGAAAAAGTTTTGAATGATAAGCCTTAATTTGTAAACATTTAAGAAATCCTCAAGTCAAAGCAACTTCAAGGGTTCCCCCTTGGTACAGAGGATAGGGAATCAATTATTTCAAGATTCAACCATGAGAATACCCCAAAATTGGAGGAGAGCTAGACGAAACACCAACATAGAATCTTGTCCAATTAGTTTTGCAAGATCTCAATCCTAAAGGATTTTGCACCAAGCCCTAGAGAGGTTACCAATCCTTGAAGGGAAGAAGAAAAGGAGGAAGAAGAATGTGAAAAGAATGATGTATCATTGATTTATTGTGATCACCAAAGATCCAGGATTAGTGCCTAGCTATTGGGAATATTGAAGTCAAAATGATCAAGATTCAAGAAACTTTGCTGTCCAAGGAGGCTTAAATAAGCAACTTCACTCTCTATGGATGTAATAACATGACACCTTTAGACTTTTATACTTCGATGGAAATTATTATGGAGTTTCAAGGATCCACGTGCAAATAATCCTCTAGGAATATTCATTCATTCTTTGTCCATTGAGTAACACATGCAAAAATCTTCAATAGTTTCAATGATTCCATTAATTCACATTAATTAGGGCACCTTGTTTCACCATAAGAAAATAATTCCATGCATTAAACATCCATTAAAATAGAAATGTAGTATTATATTGCACTTAGAAGACAAAGAAGAGTGTATCCATCCATAAATCTTGCCAACAAGAAGCTCCAAGAGAGAGAGTGAAATGTTTCCACACATCAATATGCATTTATTCATCCAAATCATTTCACAAATTGTAGGTCGAAAGCCTCTAATGAGAGGGCCGAAAATACCAAATGTGATTTCCAAATACAAATGAGATCTCTTTAATTTATATAAGCCTCTCACAAATTTGATTTGGTCTAATTAGCCCAATTAAGGCCCTAATAATATTTTAATGTGCAAATAACAACCCTTTTGGTGACAAGCCCACTAAATAACTACAAAAAGTGAATGACAAGCCATCCCAAGAAGGTGGAAATAGTGCATAATGGAGTAGGAAGGGTTGTTGGAATTCCAAAATGAGTCCTCTAAGTTTCATGATGAAGAGGAGGGCTCTAAAAATAATGATCAAGGGGGTGGCCCCTTGATTTTCAAGAAAAACATCATTTGGTGCTCCCAAGTGGCTATGGGGCACAATCTATGGTCTCATGGGTCTCCAGTGGCTCAATAAAAAGTCAATGCTCGATCAGTGAGGACTAGAAGATGATGCATGCCCTCTCATGTCTCTCCAGATGAGACAAACTCTATCTGTGCCTTGGATCGACTGTTAAGTGTCAGGTGCAAGTGTGTAGCCAGCTGGGAAACATGGTCCAAATACAACATCATACATGTATGGCTAGGGAATGAATAGGAAATTTGTGGTGCTAAATAATCCCATGGTGTGGAAATAAATGCTCTAATGTGGTGGAGGCATGTCTCTCAATGCTCACCCTATAACTGCCATGATGAACGTCTCGAGGGCTTGGATCCCATATAGGGAGACCGAGTCCAAGATGAAGACCCACCTGTAATCTTGTATAAGATCCAATGCATCTCCTTACTTTCCAGTACAACAATCTATTGGTGCAGTGGAACAAATGAGCTTACTAATCAGGGGCAAAGGTGGACACTTCATAGTGGCATTCCCTTCCAAATGGACTTTAAGAGTTACAGGTGTTTCCTTGCTTGACAAGAGAGGTTAATAAAGGACCCTATTAGTTAGTCTCAACCTATAGGGGAGATACAGGTCCATGGTACATCCATCAAATGGAAGATGTCACATGAAATGACAGTGGAATGAAGTGGTGCAATAAGGAAGGCTCCAAGCCACATTCCATCGTACTAGGATAACTATAATGAGGGAAGTCCATACATTGGATGTGTAGATGTGGGAGGGAGAAATCGTCGTACATGACTTACCCTGGCCTTTCCTTTTCCAGAATTCTTCATATGCATTTTTCCTTTTATCGTTTTTTCTTCCTTTTGTTGTTCGAGGATCTAGGGCAAGAGAGCATGCTGTGAATGATCTATAAGTGATTATCCCATTAAGGTTGAGCAGTTCATCGACCACCATGGGTTGGGAAAATAATGTGTTCCTTAATGATGAAGGGGGGGCACTCATAGGGGCACTAGGAACTGGGGTGATGGCCATAAAAGGGGTATATCCCATGTTTGGCTTTCTCCCACGTGCCTAATTTTTATGTGCCATCCATATTTTTCATTTTGTGGTACATTTCATGTTGTTAGTGGCCAAATTATGCTTTAACTTTCCTTTAACTGCATCAACTTTCGGGGCATCATCCCAGGCTCAACCCAAATGTGGAGAAGGAGAGGGGGAGGCTAACACTTTGTGGACCCAATGGACAATGTGGAAGTAGATGGGAAAAGAGAGAAAAGGGGTTGTAATGAGTAGAGGGGAGTGAGATATATGGTGTCGGGAAGTTGGACCACGCAACCAAAATCAAGGATTCCCATGTAGTGCCACTCCTAAAGCTGGTAGAGCATACATGATATGCCACATGGACTAGGATACAAAACTAACCACCAAGTTGGGGCATGGGAACAAGAGTATAATCCAAGCCCATTCTATCTGTTGAATCCCCCAACTAATCCATGTTGAAATTTTCCCAAGAAAAGCAAGCATAAACAATGAATTATATAATGAAAATTAATACCTTCGGGTTTGGAAGACCCACATTCAAACATATGGTCATAACATATGGGCAAGGGCACACAGTGGATAGTTCAATTGGTGGAGAATGGTGGAAAATTGAGTTATCTGGTGGTTGTTCTTTTTCCATGAAACTATAGTCTAGGATAGAGGCCTAAATCAATAGCTCTACCAATCCAAGTATCACAACAAGACTATGCACAACAGAATAATATACAACAGTAACTATACTAGTGCACAAAATATACACAATATTTACAACAACCCAAATTCATTATATTAGTCAAATTGACAATACAATAGTTGAGGGTTCCTGTACCAGGGATAATGGACCTCATACATCCACTGATACAAGACAACGACAAATAGGGCTTGGTGTCAGTCCTTTGACATAAAATCTACCATGAAAAAGGTACTATGTCTGTCTAGCTTATGTAGAGCTCCTTATAAATACTTTGGTCATACATTGTACACATCTTCCCAGTCCTTTGGCTCCCAATTTGCAACAACTCAAATCTACCTCTATCAATGAACCAACTCCATTAGGTCACTGAACTCATCTCCACCTGCTTTCTTGTTGACCATTAGTCTTTTAGCTCATTAACACATCAAGGCTCCTATCGATTTGTTCACAACCCCATTTGTGAACAACTCTCAACTGCCCACTACTGCTCCTTGGCTCTTTTGGGACTTTTCTTCCCACTAGTTCCTTCCTATGCTACCTCATGAAGACAAACTTAAGGTCGGAGGCATTCCAACTATAACTGTTGAATGTCCTTCTCTAGCAATGAACTTAGGGCATCGAGGAATTCCCAACTTCTGCTGTAGATGTCCTTCTCCACAAGGAAAGTTGACGGCTACAAATTTCTCTTGGCTGATCAGAACTTTGAGCCTTCTTCTACCACTTGTAACAACCCCTTATTCCATCAAGAGACTTGTTCGTTAGGGCTTGAAGCAAACCTCTAAAATCCTCCACAAGTTTTTCTTTAGGATGCTCCAAATCTACCACTTGATGTGGCACTATTGTAGGGTTCTATTGTTGGTTATGGCTTCTGACAGTCCATTTCAACCCTTCCTCCAAGCTCCAAGACTCTGTTCTTAGTTGCGACCTACTCCCACACTAGTCTGTTTCCTATTTGATAGCTTCCTGACAGGTTTCTAGTCTTGTTCACACATTATAGCTTATGTTGCATGGCTTGGCCTCTTGTCAAACTCATGTAAAAACATCTTACTCCCTTAGTTGGTTACTCATCCCTTCACACAACCTTATGTTAACACCTTTTGACCATTTTCAATAGTTGCAATAGACGTCGTCCTAAGTCTATACCCTCCTCCAGATCTATGACCTACTGAATAGGGATAAAGCACATAATACTTACCACGAATTTAGCCCAAAATAGCATTGAAACCAATTGAATTACTGCATATCAACTCAGCCTCCAAGAATAGTCATTAAAGATGCCAACGTTGCCTACTTCTCCTTCATTTTGGAGTCTTCCTTGAACTGTGACCCTAAAAAAGATGTATACCTTCTTGATTCACTTGCTTGGATGATAACTCTTTGGAGGCTAAACGACCTCCTATTTATAGGCTCTTGTGGGGTGATTAGAACTACTCTATAAGGGCACGTACCTTATGTTGACTGAATTAATCTAGGTCTCTTCTCCACCCACGTTGAGCTTCAAAAATTAATATTTCATGATTGGCACATCATTTTCAAGTGCTTGATGTGGCCCCTAGCTCCTCTAGGGCTACCCCTTCACCTCCAAATGCCAAATCATCAATTTGCATCATGGTTTCACACCCACATGATTGAGTGCAAAGCCCACAGGCTTGGGTTCTTAGCCCACAAGACCATTTTGTGTGTTCATTCCTCTAAAACCCACTATCCTAGGGTTTGTAGTACCTCCCAAGATATAAATATCAACACTCCCTCTTAGTGATGGAGGTACTTCCAACACTAGGAAGTCTCCACCAACATCATCACCGATGACACTAACCCATTTGGTATCCATCACTGCAACAAATTCTGTAGAATGAACCTTGCAATGTCGATAGTGCCTTTGCCTCATCCATATGAACTTGAAGACCTCAACAATTCCATAGGGATGCTCCTTATGAAGCTAGACTCCCTTTGAGTCTATACGATCTCCACTAGCTCAACCTGCACTGTTCTCATGTCCTAAAAGGTTAGTCCGAGTTGCGGTCAAACATGGGCCATCATCATTGCAACCTAGCCCTACAAGGAATTATCCTCCTGGATAAAACCCCACTTGCACACTTCCATCCAATATCAAATAAAGAAACTAGCTTGCCAATATGCAGTCCATCACATGAAGTAATCTTGATCAAACCAATCTCATCCATGCCAAAGTAATCCTTGAGTTCTCCCAACGATCCATGGAAATTCATAGGAAGTCCATGATCAACAACCTGCCATACAACAAATTGTTGTTCACTACGCTTGCCACCAATCCACTGGAAATCCCATCCAATCTTGTTGTCAAGCTAGTTAAGACCACATCTCCATGTCTTCAGCTGAACCATATGCTCCATGATATAGATAGTCACAACTCCCTCGGAGCTGCGTCATTGTGCACACTCTGATTCAA